>JAINUG010002138.1:0-13407 GCA_029706075.1 Aldrovandia affinis
TGTTTGGAACAATAAATATGTTTTAATACATAATCACATTATCTCACAACTATATGTGAATCAGAATGTTTTCCAATGTTCTTTAAACATTGTTTTCTCTTATTTAAAGGGAAGATCATTGCCTTAAAGTCTTGCCTTTAAGGCAATGTGAATATAAAGAAGAAACATGCTAAAGGAAGCCATTCTGTCTTACACACAGTATATGCAAACCTGGAATGGAATCTGCTTTTCTGCCCTTGACCAGTCAACAATAATCAACAAGCTGAAGTCATGCTTAAAAGACAACAACAAAATGAGAATTTTTTTAAATATATAGATTGAAGATATTTATTGCATTTATTTAATATTTATTATTCTTTTATTTAAATTGACGAGGGGATAGGTGTAATTGTTTGTCTATGATGTACATTCAATAACAGTGAATAAATATTTATTACAATTTATACTTTTTGAGCATGTGCATTCAATTACATTACAATCATTTAGCAGATGTTTTTATCCAAAGTTTTTATCTGAAAGTGCATTCAGCTTGAGTAAATAAACACCCACATGATGCTACAATCTACAGGGATTGGTGGGTTAAGGTCCAAGGTGCAGTCTAAAGAGGTGAATTTTTAGTCTGCGGTGGAAGATGGGCAGTGATTCGGCTGTCTTGACGTCAGTGGGGAGTTCATTCCACCATTGTGGTGTCAGGATAGAGAAGAGTCGTAACCGGGATGAGAGGCCATTGGTCACTCGGTGGGAAGGAGTCACAGCAAAGGAGGCAGCAAAGTGCAGCGGTGTAGGGTTTGACCATGGCCATGAGGTAGGGAGGGGCTGTTCCATTCATAGCCCGTTAGGCCAGCAATAGTGTCTTAAATCTGATGCAAGCAGCTATGGGGTCCCAGTGAAGGGTGCGGAAAATATCATTTGGTTTCAGCTTTTTTCATTGTGTTGATTTTAATGGAAAAATTAAATATAAAAGCCTGGGAACTGATATGTACAGGTAACTGCCAAAATAAAGGCAACACCAACATAAAGTGTCTTAATCTGGTGTCTGGCCACAACCAGACGCCAAAACAGCTTCAATGTACCTTGCATTCAATGCATAGGTTCTACAAGTGTCTGGAACTCTATTGGAGGAATGCAACACCATCCTTCCACAAGAAATTCCATCAATTTCCATCCAAATCTACTACTTGTTACATTTGGTGAGATCTGGCGACTGAGATGGACATGGCATATGGTTTACATTGTTCTCATGTTCATCAAAGCATTCAATGATTTTTTGTGCCCTGTGGATTGAGCATTATCATCTTGGAAGAGACCACTCCAATCAGGATAGAAATGATTCAGCATAGGATGAAGGTGATCACTCAGAATGGTTTTGTATTTATTGGTGTTTAACTTACCCTATAAGGGGTTGAGTGGACCTAAAACATGCCAAGAAAATAATAAAAATGTCTATTCTCTCACTCCTTAGCCCATGCATGATTCATTTACGATTCGTGGGAAGGCTCAGCGCAAGCCAAGCTCAGATCCCCTTTTATATTTTTGTTTTGGGATCACTTGCTACCACAAGATATCTTTTCAAGGTTGCCATTGATATTATCCTCTCGTGGTAAGAATTGTGCCGACACCAAGGCCTGGGGAAGACAGCTTAGTTTATACAGATAAGATATTAGTAGCATACACATGCATTTCCTTTTCCTGCCTGCCTCCTAGCCCAGACTCCAGGACCGCAATGGAAATAAGTCATGTGACTTTACATTACATTACATTACAGGCATTTAGCAGATGCTCTTATCCAGAGCGACTTACAGTTTACATTTCTTCACAATCCATTTATACAGCTGGATATTTACTTAAGCAATTCAGGTTAAGTACCTTGCTCAAGGGTACAACGGCAGTGTCCCACCTGGGGATTGAACCTGCAACCTTAACGTTACAAGCCTAGCTCCCTAACCATTATACCACACTGCCTGACTTTATTGCCATATCCTGAGGAATTCTTTAGTACTGTATGCACATTTGGTGTATTTGTATTTTTTTATTTGTCAAATAAAATCAATAAATCAATCAATCTACAGAGATGTTGGTTCAGCTGATATTTGGAGATATAATATGCTCAGGCAAAAAATATTGCTACCATGTAACAAGGCCAATCATATCATGTTGATCTTTGCTTATTTTTGGTGACCCATAATTATTTTATCCCTGACCCATAATTTCCAGCTCATAGGTAGGACTCCAAAATTGTGGTATATGACATTAGCTTGTAGGTTTGGTGTGCTGATCCTATATGGACTGTGCTGGCTGCCAAAGCTACATACCTTAGTGCCGTAGTTTCATTCACAGTAATAAACCAATGATCGCACAATGCTTGTTTATGAGCATTTAGGTTAGGCTGGGACACATTTTGTTTGCCTGCACAGGATGACAAAAAATGCACCTCCCCAACACAACGTAACATGCTAACTGTTGCATAATACAATTTAAAATAATTTTTAAGGGATTAAACACAATGAACCATCAAGCCAATTATTATTAACATTCTTTCAGAGTTATATTTTCAGATGAATTTGTTGCTGTTGCTCTACACAGATACATTTAATTAACATAAAGTTACAATTGGAACAAAGTTAGTATTGTGCAGTCCACATTCAAAGACAGCTCCCTGAGAATCCTGCTACAGGTAAATCTTATTTGAAGGAGAAGACTGCATCCTGCATCTTGTGGGATTTTCTTTATGTGCACATCTATTTGTGTAAAATAATGGCCATTGATGCTATTATTCAGTGGCATCTTACTGTGGGGTAAGATGCCCCCCAAATACTATTACAAACTTCACCTTGAGCCATGCCTCTGCTGGGCTTTGAAATGTTCTTCATGTCAGGGGTCTCAACCTGATGTCAGTGGGCTTATAATAGTATATACACTACATATATACTGTATATATATATATATATTCTATTAAAATGAATTACATTTATTTGAAATACTTGTATTCTATTGATTTCAGTCCCATTATTAGTATAATTTGGTGATTTGGACAACCCCAAATATAATAGGGGGTCCCTGGTCTTCCCCTTTTCCCTGGTCCCTGGGAAAGAAAGATCGAAACTCCTGCTTTACAAAGAAATACCCCCTGTGAGGAAACATTTCTAAATGCAGGACTGATTATCTGATTATAAATGCTGCCTTTTTACCTGAAACACTGGAGGGCAGTGTTGACCTGACTAAATAGCCTTTCTGTTGAGATCCTGGCACACTGATGATTATATGAGGAATGCATGCACTAACCTAATGCACTAAGTGCTTAAAATGGTTTAAAGTGACCTACCACTACTGCTGCTTGATCACCAGTTTTAACTGCACAACCGTCTGCACGATGATGAGAGAATACATCAGGTCTGGGTGAGGTTGTTGGGGATCATGTGCCAGTGATAATTTTAAAAGGAATTAATAATTAGTGGTTAATTAAATGATTATAGCTATAATGAGGAAAAATGACAATTGTTGAAAAACGTTTCTTAGAAGTTTACCTGTAGCTTCAAATCTGTATCATGTATAAATAAACCCAATCCTCTGTCAGTGTCAGTGGTGAAACTATGTTCCCATCACGAGTCACAGGCATCACAGCTATTCACGCATTTGTCACTGACACATTACTGACCATAAACACATTTGTATATTTAAAGACTGAGTACAGCTCATTTTCTTTGGTTGGAGTCTATGCCAGAACAGCTGGTAAACCAAAAAACGTCACGTGATCGTGCCACTAACCCTACCTACCGTTTCCGTTAAAAATGTTTCAGCACTAAGCAACCACATTTACTTGATTGCAAAACACCCAAATGATTGTCTCAATGAACAATTTGCATATGAAAAGAGTTCACATTGTTCTGACTACTTGTGTCCACTGCATCACACAGTGACACCATGAATGGACAGTCACTCTGCCTTTTTTGATGTATTGGATCCGCATCTGCATATAACAGGCACTGGACACACTATAATTAATGACCTGATCCTGCCAGTAACATATGGTCATTCAGCTAACTTCTGCCACAGGAACTAAAACAACAAGAAAAAATCTATTTTGACTTTGTGCAAGCCCTACTGACTTTCCCTTTCACTCAGGCATACGGACTACATAATGGGTAGTTTGATGGGTTAGGGAACAGGTCTTCCAACCGGAGGGCTGCATGGTCGAATTCCAATAGGGGCTGTTTACTCTTGAGCAGTGTACTCAAACTGAATTTCCTCAGACATCTGTCTGTGGCTCTGTAACTGAATTGTGCAAGTCTCCTATCTCTGTGGCCTGCATTCAATCAACCATTGTCCTTAAATTGAACATAAAAATTGATATGTTTAACAAAACTCATTCATTTGTAAGTAAAAGTTAAGGACAAATTATAATTCAATCCAAGCCTATATCTGCTCAAATGCGACCTCATTCCTAGTAGGCAAAGTAGATTCACCTTTGGTGTCTGAGAGAAGCACCGGTGTGGTTACACGCCACCAAAGGGTCATTTAAAAGGCATCATGTCTCCCATACGAGTGGCCCTCATTCCTACAGGAGAAGCTGATATTTCACTTAAAAAATAATGGGATAGCAGGTGACATAATAAGTGTAACAGGCGGCTTCTTCTGAAAAAGAAAGGTATTGATTTCTGCATCAGTGGTAAATGCCTCTCTAGGTATCCCTGGAGTGCTGTCATAGGCTTACCTCCTATGGAGATGACAGCTCACATCTGACAGTGTTTACAAAATCACTTTGGCTGCATGTAACATTACAAATGGCAGGGGGGAAAAAGGAAGTCCCCTGGAAAAGATGCGGCTCCTTAATGGATTACGCTCTGGGGATGTTTATGTAGGGAGGCGTGGGGAGTAGCATATGCAGGCAGCAGCAGCAGAGCCACGAAGAATGGTAAAAACTGCACCAGAGGAACACTGGCTCACCTCTCAGCCGTTTCCATAAAATGTTGAACATGAGTTCAGCAGCAGGGGTCGCGTTAGATTAGTCAGTGCCTCTGATGATGGGGCAAGGTCTTGAAGGAGAATCTCTAATGCGCTGGGAAGACAACGAGGGCGCTGTCGGCCGACTGCCTTCATGCCCTCATCACACAGCAGCCAGCCACCGTCTGCCCTGAAAGACAGAGATGTGCCACACTAGGATTCAAACAGGATGAAACTTGTTGAAAGGAGTATTTAGATGAAAGGAGTATTTAGATTAAGCTCGTTGTAAGGGTCCTGCAAAACAATGTAAAAAAACGAGTTTTTCAGTCAAATTTAAAGTACTTGCCTGGGGTTGTTCACAAGGAAATCGCCAGTATAGTAGTTTGCTTTACAGTAACTATTTAACGTATTGACCACTTTCCAGAACTCTGACCTTTCCCATGATTCATAGCCGCGCAGGGGCGACGGCGCCAGAAATTTTTGGTTGGGGGTGCTTTATGGTTGTGAGGGGGTGCTCATGAAATGTAGACACCCGTGCAGGTTACTACGCATAATGTTTAAACCATCTAGTCAGATATTACAGCACGGCTACTACAACAAGCATGCTATCCATTGATTTAGCGTATGTACTGCCATCTCACGCACTCAAAAATTAATACAATGACCCAGACCCTCAATACCAATAGCCAGGAAAACATTGCCACAACATGATAGATAAACACTGCTTTGACCATCTCACTCATTGCGAAATCAACAGGAGCTTGTGTTGGCTCCATTTCCTTTAGTTTTTTTAGGAAAATATCATGAGGGACGGAGCCCGAAAAAAATGTGTAGATCATCTGCACTGATTCAAAGAACTCTGCCGCCGGTTTTTAACGCAGTCCACCAAAACAAGATTTAGACGATGAGCGTGGCAATGGATATAGTGCCTGTGGCAAATTTATCTGCTACAGCGTTATGACCGCCTGACATAACGGCTGCGCCGTCATAGCATTGAGCAACGCACTTATTGTGGTCAATGTTGCATTTATTAAGTGTCAGTTTGATTGTTTTTAAAAGCGAATCAGCGTCTAATCCAAGGCCGAAATTACCATATATATTGGGGGGGACACATCCCCCCCAATATTCAGATATGCTAAAAATGTCCCCCCCAATATATAGCCTAGCTATAAATTGATTTGGTCCCCCCCAATGTTGACTCCATGGTTACGGCCTTGGTCTAATCCATCGGCTGGAGTGAAATGTAGGAATTCTTCCAGTGCAACATCATTGTGCAAATAGCGTGCCACCACAGACACCCGTTCTTTTTTGCTGACGTTCTTACTTTCGTCGGCTATCAATGCAAACAGTCCAGCTTCGTTTCACGACTTATTTTCTCCCTAACCATATTTGCCATAATTTCAATTAACTCGTTCTGTATATCATGGTGAGTATACTTCGCATTTCTGGGATTGTCTGATATTGTTGCGCAACAGTTTTGTCGAATTTGCCAATAACGTACAAGTTCAATGAAGTTTAATGTTCGAGATGGCAACGTAATAGTACTATTCGCTCATATTCTTGCAGCTTTCTCGAAGAGAGGGCTCTATTGCAGCGTATTACCATCAAGGTTATAACTAGCTCTAAACAGAACCCGATATTACAGGTTCTGTTTAGAGCAAGTAGCATGATTAGGTAACGTTAGCATGTCTAGGTAGCAAAAGATAAATTAGTGAAGCATAACCATTTTCATGCAGTCTATACAAATTATGTCAAACTCTGAAAACAATAAACATACCATACTATAATAATTACTTATTTATGTATGTAACACAATGAATAATAGACTACGCCACCCTTTAGTTTGGCTGAGTTAAAGGGAACTCAATAAATAGTAAACACTTAAGGTTTCCCCAATCAGGGTGTCAAATGAATGACAAACACAGTGTATAAAATCATAGTACATTGGTACTGATCTTTATTACAAAATGGTTGTAGGAGAGCATTAGATAGAGTAATAATAAAATATAGCAGGGCCCAAAACCCAGTTGCCTCACATCAAGTTAAACAGGCTGCATCAAGTTAAACAGGCTGTTGATGTCATGTAAATGAATACCAGTCTTTTAATGGTCATATAGGGCACTCATATGGGAAGCAGCCAGACACAAAATACAATAAATCAAAAACAAAAAAACAAACAAAAGCATAACAAAACTAAGGAACAATTAACAGTGAGGGCAGCGGCAGCACCTTGGCAATCTGTAAAGTTCAGTGTAAAATATCAGTTTCAACACTATATACTCATGAAATGTCAGGATTACTATATTGCCATGCCGTGCGCATACCTGCTACTATGGTCCACTGAACATACCACCAGCAGCTCCCAGCTCACAGCTGTTGCCAAACAGCCTACATAACCAAATACAATCTCCCATTACTTTAATACTATATACACACACACAGCAGTACCATGCAAGTTTAAAATGTACAACTATAAAATCCATAAACGTTACAAAATCGCAATATTCAGAAATGTTTGCATACCTGCAGTTCCTCCCCAGCCGAGCGTGACGGCAGGTGCATCTGACACTCAATCACCGCCCCGCACGGCTACTCACTCTATACTCTTATAGTAATCAGTGGCATAGGCTGCGGCTGTGAACTGACGCTGGCTGGGAGGTCCCACAGGCTACATGTATTTGTCCAGGTTTCTAATAATGTAAAGGTTCAGAATGCAGTGGTTAGTGGAAAGACTGGACTGTAGCGTGTAGGGTGCCGGACAAAGACATGTTTTGCAAGTCTGATTGTTTTGAAAACAGGCTCCATTCATAAAATCATAACTTTTTGGGAGTTACTTGCACCCGCGACGGCACGTGTTGAACCCGAAGACATGATCTATCCGGTGAGAATTCTAAATGTTAGCTACATTTAGCTAGCAACTTGCTTTTGGGTCTAACGGAATTTAGTAATCGTCCTGGAAATGTGTCGAGTATCATGGCAACACCTCTCTCGCAAGAAAATGGTGGATAGTAAGCCTATGTAATACATCTTTAGCTGCTTGAAGTTAATTTCTTGAAACGTCAATAAATATTAGAAAAATAAAATCAGGGCAAAGTATTTAGACATGCTAGTACATAGGGCTGTACACGCCTCATCCTGTTAAGGCACCATGTGGATGAGCCCCACGGTCTGGTATGGAATCCAGACCATGCCAGGGTTGACTGTGTCCAGCAGCCACCCTGTCACTCAGCAAGGAGGCATTCAGTCATGGGACCCCCACTGGTCAATCATGTTTTTGTGCAATCGTGACTTGTACACTGTGGTGTAAAAGAAGCAGTGATTGACATCACATATTGTGGAGGAGAGCACGCCTGTCTACGCTGTCCTGAATGGACAGCCAATTTTTTTTTAAATAGGTAAAAACATTAAAAAGACATGCTAACACATATCAGATGAATAGTGTTTATATTCCAGATTTATGAATGTTTGATAGGTCAACCAGGAACTATTCTTGGGATTCAGTTTACCACTGGATAACCATAGGTGTCTTTAAATAATATGGCTAATTAACTATATTAATGCATCTTATAGTTTTTTTGATTGCCAAGACACATTTCTTGAAATGATGCTCCATTTCCCCAAACTCTAAACACAAATGCGTAACTGCACACTCATCTTCACAAACTTCAAACTTCCATGTCAAAACCAAACTCTCCACTCAAAACCATGTAATCTTACATCTAAACCAAACTTTGCCTTCAGACATCACACAACAGTCATCAAATACACAACACTAAAAAATTGCCATTACACACTGGTGAGATCAATTCAAAACACCTGTTACTGCAATGAATAATGGCGCTTATGGTTTTCCCCCAGAACAACCTCTTTACATGATGAATACAATATAAAGACACAACCAATGTTCCCTCTAAGCTGCGCGCTTGCGCAATCGCGCACTGCTCCCACGTTCTCCGCGCACAGCAAATCTATGCAGCGCACACAATAAAATTAAACCTGAACTGTAAATAAAGTGAGTGACAGGTGACAACAGGCGGTGACTAATGGTGCGTTCCAAGCAACTCGTAACTCGTGTTTTTCCCACTTCTACGCGTAAAATGACGCGGAACGCGTAGTCAAACTCGTAACTTCCCACCTGTGAACTCGTACGAGATCGATGTACTCCCAACTCACGACTTTGACGTCACACAGCGTCACACAGCATCACACAGCATCACACAGCATCAAAACGAATATGGCATCTACAGTAACTGAGGTTCTTGTGAATGGTAAGAAATCGACAAAAGATAACTTTAGGGCAACATTAAGTAAATTTGCACGTTGTAATCAAAATTACATACACACGATTATGTACTGCAATCTGATGTGTATGAAATATGGCACGATAAGAAATAGCTAGTGCTAGCTAGCTAGATATCATTAGCTACTACGGTAAACCTGAACTTGACCTAGCCCCGAAAAGGGCTAAACATGACTGTGCAAACGGCGAAATATTGATCATGTCAATAAATAAAATTAGGTCGCACGGTCCGCCATTTTGGTTGTTTATGTTTCTATTGGTTCCTGGGCAAGTTACGTCAGAATCCGTGACTTTGCTTGGAACGCACCATAACAGTGTCCAGCTAATGATATGATGCGGTTCACACGTATTTACTTACGCAGCCAATCAATGTCATAAATAGCGCTTTATGCGTACGTGACGTGCTGTTGATTTGCATGTTAGCTTACAGCTAACGGTGCTGCGTAGTACAGAGAGGTACATGCTGCTAAGTGCTAACCCCTTGCTATGGCGAAACGAACGGGCAGTGGCACATTCACTCACCAAGCCAAAATAAAAATAAATGCGGTTCTTTTAAGATGGAATGGCTGTCGGAGTATGTGCGAACAGAGGAACAAGAGGTGAAACTGGGCGAGATTTTTCTTTTTTTCGAGTGAGAAAGGGCTGCTCTGCAAAACATGCTGCGAAGCTAAAGTAGCAAGTGAGTTTTCGGAGGGAAAAGTGTGGACTGAATGGAAGTTGGATTACCTCAAGCGTCACATTCAGCAGAAAAGTCATTTGAATGCTGTTGGAATTGTACGGAGACTCAAGACGGGAATGGGGATCGGTACATTATTGCAGGAGAGCGCAAAAGATCGAGAGAAGAGGAACGAGCTGTCACACAAAAATAAATCCGACCCCGAGCAAGTTAAAATTCTCATCGACAATATATTACTCGCCATCAAAATGAATGCATCAATGCTGGCGGTTCAACAAATCCACGATCACATGGGAAAATATGTGAGTATTCCAGAAAAAAAAAAAAGCAAAAATTATGCCTTTGAATTTGTAAACTCAATTAATGAAATAGTGCAGAATGAGACAATGTGCAATGTTAAAAATGCACATTGGCATACCCTGATAGTGGATGAGAGCACAGACATAACAGTGCACAAAATGCTAGTCCTGTATATTAAATACAGGGAGGAAAATGACGTCAATTATAAAACTGTGTTCGGCGGCATCATCCAGCTGACGGCATGCACTGCTCACGATATTGTGCAGGCAATCACTCAGTTTTACTCCAAGCATGGACTGGACTTGCAGAGAATGGTGATGCTGACCTCAGATGGCGCCGCAGTAATGCTAGGAAAGCACAATGGAGTTGCAGCTATATTAAAGAGGCAAATACCACACCTAACGGAACAACATTGCGTGGCACATAGAGAGGACTTGGGCATTGATGATGCCTGGAAAGATGTGCCTTTGATGCGAGATGTGGAAACTCTTCTTAGAACTGTATATTCCACTTTCTCGATCCACTGTGAAGAGGAGCAAAATGGAGGACCTAGCAAAGATTCTAGATGAGGATACACTGTCATTCAGACCTCTGAGCGAAGTGCGATGGCTGTCGCGGCACCAAGCAGTGAATGCTGTTCTGAGGAACTACACTGTGCTTGAAGAATACTGCAAGAGAGAATCCAGTGATAATAGAGATCCTGTGGCAAATTACTGCTACAAAAAGCTAAGTGATTCAAAGTTCAAGGTTACTCTTACTGCTCTGGGAGATGTTTTGGGCGAGCTGGCACAACTCTGCCTTTCTTTTCAAAGACGCAACCTGACTGTTATGGAAGGGCACTGTTTTGCAAGAGCAAAGATTGAGAAGTTGCGTTCCCAATACTTGAAGGATGAGAAGGATGTTCAGTGGAGTGAGCGTGAGCCAAAGAGGTGATGAGGACCTCATCAGCTGATGGCAGAAATACCAGTGAGATTACTCTTTTTATTCGTAAGCTCTGTGATCACTTGGATGCTCGTTTTCCAGAGGATGAATTAAAGGAGTGGTCTGCATTTGACATTGAAGCACTGAGCTCAGACATCAGTTTTGAGTATGGATCAACAGACATTGCTACACTGGCAAAGAAGTATGAGGCCATTCTCCACCACCCACATTCCATGGAGGCTATGAACAGTGAATATGCTGAATTCAAGTACATAGTGAAGCAAAAACTTAAACAAGGGTCAATCAGCACATTCTCAGATATGGTGGCTGCAGCACTTAGATGTGAGGAGCTTAAGGAGATCTCACAGCTTGTGGATATTTGTGCTACATTTCAAGCATCCAGCGCAGATTGTGAAAGAGGCTTTAGTTTAATGAATCATATCAAAACAGCATCCAGAAATCGTCTTGAAGTGGCACATTTGGACCAGCTGATGCGCATAAAGTCAAAGCAAGAAGCAAACGGGCCATCAACCTGGACAAAGTCTACAACCACTGGAGAAGTGAGAAGGACAGACGGAAAATAAGGTAAAATCTAAGTCCCTGATCAGATTTGTGCTTATTCTAGTGTCATTTATTAAGAATTTTCATTTATGGATATTAATCATTAAATGCTGTTACTAGATTATAAGTAGTAGAAATGCTAATAAAAACTGTGTAATTATATATTTTACAGACAGAGTTACAGAATTTTACACTGTATCACATGCTTGTGCTACAGCACACATTTCATTATGCAAAATGTGAATGTTTTAATGTGAACAAAATTTGATCTCTGAAATGTGTACATGTTTCAATTCTTTCAGAGCAGGACCCCCACACAGACCAGAGCAGGACCCTCACCCTGACATACAATATAGTACACAGTGTTACGTCTCCGTCCCGTCCTGTCCACCTCCCTTGTGTTTCCTGCCAGTTCTTTCCTTGCGTGCCATGTCTTGTTTTCGCGTTCACCCTGTGTTATGTGTCTTGCGGGGCGCTGGCTTCCGCCGCTTCCGCATTCTGTCTTGTGTTCCCTCGTTATGTTTTCAGCCTGTCACAAACCATTCCCTTGCACATTCTGCACGCTGTTCCAATTTAGTTATTTCACCCTGCCTATTTATGTTCAGCACGCACTCACTCTAGTGCCGATCCGTACTTGTTTCTCTCGTATCACTCTCGTTCGTTTCCCTAGCCTGTCAGCCTTGCCTGTTCGTTCTCTGTCTGTTTTATTTTCGGTTTGTTCGCTTGTTAGTTAACTTGTTCTCTAGTTTTGTAGCCACCGGCTAACTTTGTTTTGCCAGTGTTTTGACGGTGTTCTCCCGTCACCTTTTGTTTATTCCGTGCATTAAACGCCTCCTGTGTGGAGCGCAAATCCATCACGCTTCGAGTCTGCATTTGGGTCCACGTCTGCATTCACCCATCGTAACACACAGCTCGTGAAAACAAGATTTTTGACTTTTTCATTGTTAGTGGGCCTAATCACTTATATTAAAAGTAATCTAATGGAAATTACTGCTGTAATTTGATTCTTTTAATAAGCTACGTGACTTGTTATGATCTCAGGTTTTGGACAGGTGTAATATTGGTGTGGCCACGTGGGCCTGGTGTGCACGTCTGATGTTGCTCACAGTGGTCCAAGGAATTCTCAGGGAGTTTGTGCATATGCTCAGACACATGAAAAATTAGAGGGAACGTTGGACACAACACATGTATAAATTTGCTACGTTTTTAATTCCTTAATGTACTGTAGTCAAAAACTAAATTGAGTAAAAAAGTAAATGTACTATAAAAATATGCAACTGATACATAAAGAACGTAGAATACAGTAAAATAATTTCCATGTATTTACCTAAATAAACCAATGCCTCAGCATCCCGTCTCTGGTCTGGGTCAGGCCAGAGATTCTCATCAACATCACAGGCAATATTAGCCCTAGCCAGGCAGCGGGGGAGAAAAACCGTTGCATGCCTTATCCACCCCTGGCAAGCCTCAAGTGTAATATCTAAACAAGCCTACAAAAAGTAGGCCATCATATAGCCTGTACTACAGTATATACTGCTGTAATACATCATTGTACTCAAATACTTGATACAGTATGAAAAACCATACTTGCACCATCCTCTTCCTCTACTTTCAGGTCTTTGTAGATTCATTGTTCCAAAACAAGTGAACTGACCCATGACCCTTTTATCTATCTATCCATCCTGAGGTTCTGATTGGTGTGTGAACA
>JAINUG010002139.1:0-13407 GCA_029706075.1 Aldrovandia affinis
AGAGGAGAGTAGAGAGGGTGACGTGGGTGAACTTCGGCTGGTTGAACACCAGGCGAGCAGCAGCGTTCTGGACTAGTTGCAGTGGTTTGATGGCACAGGCCGGAAGGCCTGCCAGCAAGGAATTGCAGTAGTCCCAGACGTGAGATCACCAGGGCCTGGACCAGGAGTTGAGTGGCCTCTTGGGTGAGGCGGTCGGATCCTCCGGATGTTGTGGAGGGGAGAAACGGCAGGTCGGGTGATCGCGCAATATGGCTCGAGAAGCACAGCTGGTTGTCAGGGTTACCCCAAGACTCCTGGCAGACTGGGACGGAGACACTATGGAGCCTTCCACGGTGATTGACGCATCAATCATCGGGGAGCCCTTCGCTGGGAGGAAGAGCAGCTCTGTCTTCCCCAGGTTCAGCTTCAGGTGGTGGGTGGACATCCATGCGGAGATGTCAGCCAGGCATGCAGAGATCCGTGGCGGGACCTGGGTATCAGATGGAGGAAAGAGAAACAGTTGAGTGTCATCAGCATAACAGTGATAGGAAAAACCATGAGCAGAAATAACAGAGCCAAGTGACTTGGTGTACAGAGAAAATAGGACAGGGCCTAGCACCGAGCCCTGCGGGACACCCGGTAGAGAGGTGCGGGGAGGGAGGGATCCTCTCCAGGCCACCTGGTAGGGCCCGGTCAGCCAGGTAGGACTCAAACCATGTCAACGCAGATCCAGAATATGATTATTATTTATTTGCGTTTTTAAATCCCATGCATTATTGAATTCTTATTTGTGTTTTCTGGTCAGAATAAATTAAAAGCGTTGTTTTCCGCACTTTTAAATTGATTTTTAAGTGACTGATTAGAAATTGCAGCATTGAACTCCTCAAACGTTCCTCCATTGCTTTATACTTACTAATATTATGATAATCGATCTTATTATTTTTTTTTTAAATTTTAGCAACACCTTAGAACAAAATAAGAAAACAAAAACCGAAAAAAGAAAACAAAAAAAATATATTTATATATATATATCACGTTTATATAATAAAATAAAACCAAAAAGTCAAATAAAATACGATGGCTACCCTACACAAAACGGCAGAAAAATAAGTGCTTCTCTTGAATAATAATGATAATAATAAACAAATGATAGAACTGTCACCAATTAACACTATAAAATGAGTGAGATTGTAAAAGCATCATTACACGCTGGAAATGGGGGAGGGGGGGGTACATACATGTGTAAATGCCGCGCTGGAACCCGGGGGCCGCGTCAAAGCTGTTGCAGAATTAGAACTCACTGCTACCTGTTGGTCTGGCTGGGGTGTAGGGTGTGATGAATGTCTGGAGGTAAGGGGGAGCAGTTCCTCTAGCCGCCTGAAAAGCAAGCACCAGTGATTTAAATGTGATGCGTGCTGCGATGGGGAGCCAGTGCAGAGAGGAGAGTAGAGGGGTGATGTGGGTTCGCTTGATTGAACACCAGATGTACGGCAGCATTCTGGACTCGTTGCAGTGGCTTGATTGAACAGGCCGGTAGGGTTTTCCTTTATGATTAATTAGCTGTTGGGGTTCATCCATTTTGGGTCATAGTCCCCAGAACAGTACAATAATTAACTATAATAACCCGAGACTGCTGTGGTGAATGTGTTTGACCGGCAGCAGTAAGTTTGCTTTGATCTCTGTAGCAGCACAAACGCGTGTCTGACCACACACATTTTTCCGCAGTGGAACACAGACTAAGTAATGTCAAATTCAGTTCACTGTTCCGGAACTACAGCAACACCAATTTCAAGAGAATGTCCTCTCGGTTAGCAAAGTGGAGTAGCCTACATGACACCTGGATATACCACTTCGTCACTGCCAGTTCTTCTTAGCAGTTGATGGGGTGGGTGAAGGTTTTTACAGAACACCCTCCTACTTGTACAGTCATACAGAGGTCGACACTCATTTGGCCGGCTAGTTTTCAAGCACTTCAGATTGCGATGGACCCAGGTCCATCCAGCTAAATCACCAACGTAATTTCAAAACTAAATCGCATATTGAAATTAGTACGATAAAAATTATTTAAAGTAAAAAATATGACACACCCTATTTGTTTTAATAAATACAACTATATGCACACTGCGCTTGTCTCATGTTTTATAACTTTCTTAAGTGAATGACACAAATGAGTAACAATAGGCTAATGACTTTATGGAGCCGGAGTTCAAGATTACCTGAAAGAAGAAAACCTCCGTTCCAAGCCTTCCCTTCATGCGGCCCTTGCAGATTCTGCCGTTGCGCTTGTGAAGTTGCGGTATGGCCACATAATAGGCTGATGCTTTTATTTGACCACAACCGTCCATAACACATTATAATGCGTAGGCTGTTTTATTTAATTAATCAGGTTGGTCTCATTGCGATTTAAAATCTATTTGCAAAAAAATAGGTTAACAAACGAATGATTACACATTAGCCTAATATCTTAAATTGTATCCTAAAGCTGAACATAAAGTGGCTATAGCCTATCGAAAATAACTTACTCGAGTCGGAGACCATCCTACTTCCCCAGTCGTTTCATGTTGTGGCACAGGAACACTAGCTTGTCCACATTTTTTTGGCAAAAGGCTGCTCCTCGTTTTATTAACGATAAACCCTGCCTTGGAAAATGCGCTTGCAAAGTTTACATTCCACTTTTTTGGATCGTCCGCGACGAAAACGAAATGCTGCCATACTCCAGATTTTTTCTTTGACATTATGTTCTTAGGTCATATTGAAATGAGTAATTAAAGTATGCCTATAGCACTAAACTAAACTGTAGGCAAATCTTAGGCTACAATTAAAATGCACATTCGCGTGCCTAAAACAAGAAGGATACAATATAGGCTACATGAAAGGAGGTGTTACACATGTTAGTTATACATATATATGTAACGAGGTGGTGTTGTACCATTTTAATTGTGTAGGCACATTATGTATTGCAGGTTGCATAATATTACTATATTAGAATGTATGTATATAACTGACGTGTGTACAATGAGCTGGTGATGACGTTACCCTAACGTGCTGTGCGTTACACTGGTTGTGTACATTTGATTGGTCGTTTCCCTTGTTCCATGTCCCGGACGAGTGGTGGTGCCGATGCTCAGCTGTTCTCAATCAGGCTAATTGTAATGGAGGCAGCGGACGCACCTCGGCGACTTTTAAAAGGGAAGCACTACAGTCAAGTGAAGATCTCTACAGGGCGAGTAAGCTGGAAACTGCAGACCACCGCGTTGTGTTTTGGTATCGTATAGGGTGTAAAAGCCGTGTAATTGCTGATTGTATGTAAAGTCTGTGTGAGATAAAAAGTGTAACGCTATCGGGGGTGTATAGCGTTATTTGCCGCAGTAGTTCGCATCGGCTTTGGCTATTTAGCTATTTGTATGGTATCGCAGTTTCTTGTCTTGCCGCGCTGTTTAGATACCGTGCACCTGCAATTTATATTTTAACTGGGGATCCCTGCTTTTATATTGTCATTGTAACAGCGGTTGTTTTACTGTTTATTTTATTATCCTGCTACGAAACCGTGCTTGCTCTGTTTTAAACTTTGTTGTTTTCATTCCTTTGGGGAGGGCTCGGCTGTGCTTGATAGGACTGCACTTTTAGCTGTTTTAAGTACCCTTTATGTGTGGGGGTGCACACCCGTTTACTGTGGGGATTAGTGTGTTTGCCTAAACTCTGAATTGCTGTGTGGGATTTAATGTGTGTATTTGCCTAACTCTTCTGCATTGTTGTATAGGATTTATAGTGTGCATGTACCCCACTCTTCTGATTTGCTGTGTGGGTTGATGGTGTGCAGCTACCTAGCTCTTCTGGTGTGCTGGGCCGTTATAGTAGCAGCCCTTACGGAACAGCCCGGGTCGTTCCCCACTCTGTTATTGGTTGTTACCATTGGTCAAATAAATTATATTTTTACTTACTTCTGTGTTGTCATATGTTCACTGGTCACTGAGGTACTTCCCCAATTACATAAGGTCTCTCACCTAACTGAGAGTGGCGTAGTCAACTACATTAAAAGTAGTACTTTAGCCAGGTTACATATAAACCATACAATTAGCAAAACGCATTTATTATAAAATGTTACTTTTATTAGTTTTGCAGAATTATCCACAACATTACTATTACCTTAACTGCCTAATATAATTGAAAATTGAGAAAATAATAATAATAATCAAAAATAATTGAGAACATGTATAGACCTAGCTATGTTAAGAGTGAAGGACTGTCACTGCCATACCTGCAGCATCCAGAATGGATTATTCTACTGACAAGCGTGCCGAACTGTGGCGAGAATCTAGGTGTCTCATGCTGCGTGGAGAATCTTTTAAATTATTATTATTATTTTTCGCGCGACTGTTCGACCAAAACAAATCTCGGTCGACCAACAGCCCATCGACCAAACAATCAACCAGTCGACTAAATGGGGTCAGCCCTAGAAAATTGCAGGGATCAAACATGGACGTGTCAAGTACAGTAGAAACACACCGGGATGGTTGGGCCTGTATCTGAAATAGTAACGCTAATTGAGCCGTTGGCTTTATGTGTACAGGCTCACAACAGCTGAGGCAGAGATGTGTCCCCTGTTGTAGTCGGCTTGCTTCTGCGCGAGGAAGCTGCTGGGAAGGCCCCATCAATCACAGCCTTGTGTTCACAGAGGTGTTCCTGTCCAACCACAAACATCACATGATGCTGCGTGGACAATTATTTTTATTATTATTTTTTTCCGCGCGATTGCTCGACCAAAACAAATCTCGGTCGACCAACAGCCCAACAAGACCCACAACTCTTAATTCGCACACAACAATGACATGACAAGACTGACTGATTCCCCACTTGCCCCACCTGCTCTTAAGTAGGCTTACTTTCTGCCTGGCTCAGGAGGGACTCGTGAGGCAATCACCCACCTATCAATCACTCAACACCAAACATTTCACACTCTCACACAGCCAATCAGTCAATTGACTTCCACATCAATTACCTGATTGACACCAATTAAATAATAACCTTCTGGGCGACAGTTCACTCTCACACCCTGTGAGAGCGCCAAACCTGCCCCCGGAAAGTCTCCCTGCTCCAAAGGCCTCCACAACATGTAAAAACAAAAGGCAACCCTGCCACTCCCATGTGGCGAGACCGCCCTCCACACATACGCTTTCCATCGACATTCACAGCAGTCAGTTCAAGCACTGCACGAGTACATGCAGTTATTCTGACAGCTTAAAAAACATGAATTACATATTTGCCAGCCGGTCAGGCTAACTTTTAAAAAGGGTTGGGTGACAGAAAATGTACATGGTCATTAAGTGTATTGTGGGTTCAAAGTGCAAGCTACAGGCTAAACCGAAGCACAAGAGAGCTAGCACAAGCTGAAGGAGAGGCCTGTCTCTTACTGACAAACTGCTGGTCTGCGGGCCCCTGGAGGAACTAATGCACTGGTAACCTGTGGAAGTCTGGCTGACTTAAGCCAAGGCCCTGGGGAGGAAAAGCTCTGGAACCCTGGACATAGTTATGATGTACCCCAAACTAATGACTTTTTTTACATTAATTTTTTTATTACATAACAATAGTACAAAACAAGTTTGGGACATAATATGACATTATACAAAAGTAGGATAAAAAAATAAAATAAACTCACAGTAGGGGGAATGTAACAATTGTCACACATCACAAAGAGTAGTGTCTACTGCACAATACATTTACATTTTAGGAATTTAGCAGATGCTCTTATCCAGAGTTTACATTTCTTTACATACAATCCATTTATACAGCTGGATACTTTACTGAAGCAATTCAGGTTTACAACAGTTTTTTGTGACTGTACCAAAGTGCTTCACAGTTAAAAAACATAGAGCAAAAAATAATAATAAATATATATACATATACAGTACATATACTAAACATAATAGTGCAAAAAGTGCAAATACAAATAAGTGCAAGGGTTCAGATAAAAATACAACTAATGATAAAAGAAAATAAAAGAAAGTGCAGCAGATTACAAAAATAAAACATAAAGGGACTAAAAGTAGCGACCTGGGAGGCAGGCTCAGTTCTGGTCAAAGGCCAGTGAAAACAGAGTCTTTAGCCGGGACTTAAAGGCCTCCAGGGTCGGGGCTGACCGGATGTGGAGGGGGAGGCTATTCCACAGTTTAGGGGCGGCTATGGAAAAGGCTCTGTCCCCTCTGGTTTTGAGCCTAGACCTGGGTACCTCCAGCAGCAGTTGGTCGGCTGACCTTAGGGCTCTGGATGGGGTGTGGTGACGCAGGAGCTCGGTCAGGTATGTCTACGCCTACGGGTCGGAGAGTGCCAGGAAACCAGGCCAGGAGGAGTGAGGCCTTGAGGCGCCGCCGGGTCCCTCGGGAGGAGAAGCAGCGGTGTTCTGAAGACCATATGGCAGGAAAGGTTTGGGGGCCCAGCCACAAGGGGGCGCTGCCGTAGGCTTGGCCAATTAAAGTCCTACCAGTTAAGTAGCAGCATGACACAGCATTTTCCTAGGTTCGGCCCGATATTGTTGTATTGTTAAACTTGCCACTCCATTGTACAGTAATCCACTGCTTGCATTCCCGTGTGTGCGTCCATAGAAATGTAAGTCGCGATGTTTACTTACTGGATACATTGTGTTAAATACGTTCCCATGTCCCGGTTATTATTTTATAATTACAGCGCGCACGTGGAATATTGAAATGCGTGATTTATCTCCATGAATTGTACCGAACGGTCACTTTATGTTTGTTTATACTGGTAATAGTTTCGTACTATTGTAATCGTGTATATAATGTTGCCATGTATATATCAACCGGATTGTTATGTACGTTCTAGCGAATTCCTACGTAATTAGCCCACTGACGGGGATATTGTTTATTGGTATCTTGTGTGTTACAGCTGAGCTGTAAGTTAGATGCAGTGAGCTGTAGTTATTATTATATTATTATTATCTGTTATGAGTGAACTGTAATTAATGGTTACCTTGCCTTGTTTAATCAACAGAACCACACACACACAAACACATACACCCACACAAGTTATATTGCATTAAAGGGCAATAAGTGGATGAACTGTCTTGGAGTCATTATTGACAGCAAGTCTTGGGGGAACATAAAGAGGACATTCTGATAGATGCCCACTCCGCGATTATAACTGAGTGTAGCCAGTTAGCTAATTTTGAGCCTCCGCAACAAATGGTCCTTCGAGCCGGATATCGATAATTACGGAGTGAAGATGGCTTACGTTCCCCCAAGTGAAGATGCGCGCCCACGCAGACAAGTGCGCCGACCAGGATGGATGGATGAGTATGAAGGGTACATCCTACCACAGGCTGTACACTATGGCACACGTGCCACCAGTGTGAGGGAGGACACTGACTGGAGCAGAGAGATAGGGGGATTCGCCGAGATGACGCCCCTCACCCAGCATCCAGTGCAACTTACTCGGCGCCCAGCTGAGTTCTCAGAGATGTCCCCCAGTCGCATGGGCGCTGCAGCGCCTGGTTACACGAGCACACCACGGCCATACCAGTGTCCACCTGCGGTGATGGAGATGCTGCAGCAGCTGCAGGAGGATAACCAGAGGTTGCAGCTGACGGTGATGGACATGAGACGTCAGATGACCAGCCGTGGTGCGGTGCAGGCACCACCTAGCCTGTACACTGCACTACTGCCGGGTCCACAAGAGAGTCCCCTCCACGTCGAAGTAGAGGACACCTGGCTGCCGCCACCACCCCCCTTGACGCACGCTCCGCCACACCAGCTGCGGGTGCCACGGGAGCCACGCCCCCTGCCTGTAGCACGGACCAGAGATGTGCCAGAGGAATACTGGCCGCCACCTCCCCCACCAGTAGCTTTTCCCGATGACGTCCAGCCCCCCCGGGTGCCACCTGCACCGCCAGTACAGCCCCATGGTCTAGCGGAGGAGGTCAGAGAGCGTCTGCAGCGGATGGAAGCACGTCTGTCACCAGCGCCATCCCTGTCATCAGACGCTGTGCAATACGACAGTGTGCCACAGTCAGCGACACCTCCCCAACAGCTACGAGGCAGGATTGATGCAGAGGCCGCACCCTTCCTCCCGCAACGAGTGTTAAGTTCATCGGCACCACTGCGAAGTGGCACCGAGAGCACGTACAGGGGCCCAAAGCCGTCGATTCCCAAGTTCACACGGGATGATCCAAGGGAGTTTTCCAGACTGAGGCTCGCACTTGAGAACATTCTTCCCGCCGATTCGACGGAGAGGTTTAGGTACCAAGTGCTTTGCGACCATCTCAAGTTCGAAGAAGCCCTCCTGATAGCCGACTCGTACAGCAACTCTCCGTGCCCCTACTCCGACACCATGGCCTCGTTGATCCAAACCTACGGTCAGCCCCACCAGCTGTCACTTCAGCGGATCGCGGAGCTGATGGAGGAACCCACCATTCGGTCAGGTGACACAGCAGGGTTCCGGAAGTTTGCCTTGAGAGTCCGAGCTCTTGTCGGAATGTTAGAGCAGCTGGGAGAGGACGGGCGTATAGAGCTGCGGTGCGGGTCCCATGTGGCGAGGCTGCTGAGGAAGCTGCCCCAAGATCTCCGTGCCACCTTCCGCCGCTATCTCTACTCTCGGAGGGATGGAGTCCCGTCATTGATGGACTTCGCCGAGTGGTTGGAGTATGAGCTAGTAATCCAGGAGGGCGGAGACAGGCTTGACAGGATAGGGGATGCCCAAGGAGAGAAAAGCAAGCCGAAGGAGGGCGATAAGAGCAAGAGAGCTGCAAGGAAGACCACAACTGTGCTTCATGGTGCCGCCCAAGACACAGCCCCCATGCAGGTCCAGCCGAAGTCTCAGCTCCCCAAGAGGCCCTGGACAAGCCCAAAGCATATTGCCCTTACTGTAGCAATACACAGCACTTCCTGGACCAGTGCTTGAACTTCAAGCAGCTAACCAAGGAGCAGAAAGCTACATGGGTGAAATCCAACAACCGCTGCTGGCGCTGTGGACGGCATCACCAGGCCGCACAGTGTCGGCTGAAGGTCTTATGCAAGACGTGTAAGGGGGAAGCACCTTGAGGCCTTGCATGATGTGAACCTCCGGGCAGCCAAGCGCGAGGTTGCCGCAGGTGCAGAGGTGAAGTCGTCGACGGACGTCCTGTACCTGGATCGGCGTGCGGGGGGCTGTAACCAGGTCCTCTTAAAGGTCAGTAAGGTGCTACTTCGAAACGGTGAGCACACCCTGGAGACATACGCCATATTAGACGATGGCTCAGAGGACAATTCTCCTCCAGGACGCCGCTGAGAGGCTGCAGCTTCAGGGGACCCAGAGAGTCTCATCCTGAGAACAGTAAGAGAAGATCGGAGGGAACTGCATGGCTCATCCGTGACATTCAAAATCTCACCGGCCGGTCAGCCGACAAAGACATTCACCATTACGAATGCCTTCACTGCAGGTGAGCTAGGCCTAGCTGAACATTCGTACCCAGTGAAAAGACTTCAGCGCAGATATAGGCACCTCCAGACGCTCCCCCTGCAGCCATTCACAAACATCCAGCCGCTCCTCCTGATAGGCTCAGACTGCCCTCACCTGGTGACGCCGATTGAACCTGTCCGCCTTGGCCCACCGGGGGGCCCAGCTGCGGTGAAGACTAGGCTTGGCTGGACACTGCAAGGGCCAGTGAAGTCCCTCCAACAGTACAGCCACCAACAACAGTGCCTGTTCCTGGCCACCACCTCCCAGGCAGCTGAACTCTTTAAACAGGTAGAGAAGCTCTGGCAACTTGACACCCTACCCTACAGAAGCGAGAGGCTGGTGACGAGGTCCCGGAGAGACCAAGAGGCCACGAGCCTTCTGGAAGTGAAGACAACGAGAGTGGAGGTAGAGGGAGTACTCAGATATGCCACCCCGCTGCTGCGGGTGAGTAACATGCCCACGCTCACAGCACCGCCTGAAGCAGCACTTTCCACCTGCGTGGCACAGAGAAGCGTCTCAGCAGAGATCCAGTGAAGTCCGAGGCTTACCGAGCTGAGATCATGAAGCTGGAGAAGACAGGTTATGCCACCAGAGTGAGTCCGGAGAAGGCAAGGACCTCCAAGGAGTCCTGGTTCATTCCCCACCACCTGGTTACACACAATGGAAAGAACCGAGTCGTGTTCAACTGTTCCTTCACCTATAAGGACCAGAACTTGAACGAGCTACTATTGTCAGGCCCAAACCTCGGTGCGTCTCTCCTAGGTGTTCTGTTGCGGTTTAGAGAACACTCCACTGCCGTCAGCAGCTTCAGTGAACTGGTAAAGGCGACCGCGAGGCACCTTCACGGGGCGGCTGCGGATGAGGAAGAGACTCCTACGGCAGAAAAATTCAAGGAGGCGGAACTCAGCATCCTAAGGTCCGCTCAAAGAGACAGCTTCCCCGAAGAAGTCCAGTGTCTGGCAGCTGGGAAACCAGTCCCTTCATCCAGTTGTTTAATCACACTAGCCCCAGAATACGATGTGTCACTTCGGCTGATACGAGTGGGTGGTCGCCTGCGGCGCTGTCAGGAGCTGGAACCCGATGTGATCCACCCTGTAGTCCTGGACCCTAGGCATGTTGTGACTAAGTTGCTCATCCGACAGGTCGACAGTGACCTGAAGCACCCAGGTGCAGAGCGGCTCTTCGCGGAGCTGAGAAGGAAGTTCTGGATCCTTCGTGGCCGCGAGGCCATAAGACGAGAGCAGCGCTCCTGCCCAGAGTGCCAAAGATGGAGAGCCCAACCAGTCAATCCCAAGATGGCGGACCTGCCTCCTGCTCGGCTTAGGCTGTATCGGCCACCGTTTTCTCAACGGGATTGATTGCTTTGGTCCACTGCAGGTCAAGGTTGGCCGTCGGAGTGAGAAACGCTGGGGTCTGCTCTTCAAATGTCTGACGACAAGAGCAGTCCACATTGAGGTGCTGTCTAGCATCAATACAGACTCATTCCTGATGGCGTTGAGAAGATTTATTTCCCGTCGTGGGAAACCGGCGGAGTTGCTCTCTGACCAGGGCACCAATTTCAGAGGTGGAAACAGGGAACTCCAGGAAGCCTTCAGAGACATGCACCCTTCCCTACAAGCCGAGCTGGCGGAGCATCAGATAAAGTTCTGTTTCAACCCACCTAGTGCTCCCCACTTCGGAGGCTCTTGGGAGCGGGAGATCAGGTCTATCAAGACTGCCCTGACTGCCACAATGGGCTCACAAGTCGTCAGCGGAGAAGTGCTGACCACCACCCTAATTGAAATTGAGGGTATCCTCAACTCCAAACCCATAGGGTACGTATCGTCTGATGTGGCAGACCCAGATCCAGTCACCCCCAATCTGTTGCTGATGGGGCGGCTAGACCCATCACTACCTCAGGCGGTGTATCACGACTCAGAGTTACTTAGTCGCCGCCACTGGAGGGCCTGTCAAGTATTGTCCGACCGCTTCTGGGCGCAGTTCCTGCGCCACTACCTGCCCACACTGCAAACCCGCTCCAAGTGGCAGGCGAACACAGCCCCTCTTCAGCTGGGGACTGTGGTGATGATCTCGATCCTCAACTACCCAGAGCATCGTGGCCTGTGGGGAAAATCAGCAAGGTGTTCCCAGGGGCCGACGGCCTGATTCGTACGGCGGAGATTAAGGTCCGGGATCGTGCCTACGTCCGACCCGTGAGTCGTCTCATCAGACTTCCTGCTGTTCCGGAGGATGATGCCCAATGATGGACTCAACACTGCAAATTTGCTGAAGCAAATTTGGGGGCGGCTGTTCTGAAGACCATATGGCAGGAAAGGTTTGGGGGCCCAGCCACAAGGGGGCGCTGCCGTAGGCTTGGCCAATTAAAGTCCTACCAGTTAAGTAGCAGCATGACACAGCATTTTCCTAGGTTCGGCCCGATATTGTTGTATTGTTAAACTTGCCACTCCATTGTACAGTAATCCACTGCTTGCATTCCCGTGTGTGCGTCCATAGAAATGTAAGTCGCGATGTTTACTTACTGGATACATTGTGTTAAATACGTTCCCATGTCCCGGTTATTATTTTATAATTACAGCGCGCACGTGGAATATTGAAATGCGTGATTTATCTCCGCGAATTGTACCGAACGGTCACTTTATGTTTGTTTATACTGGTAATAGTTTCGTACTATTGTAATCGTGTATATAATGTTGCCATGTATATATCAACCGGATTGTTATGTACGTTCTAGCGAATTCCTACGTAATTAGCCCACTGACGGGGATATTGTTTATTGGTATCTTGTGTGTTACAGCTGAGCTGTAAGTTAGATGCAGTGAGCTGTAGTTATTATTATATTATTATTATCTGTTATGAGTGAACTGTAATTAATGGTTACCTTGCCTTGTTTAATCAACAGAACCACACACACACAAACACATACACCCACACAAGTTATATTGCATTAAAGGGCAATAAGTGGATGAACTGTCTTGGAGTCATTATTGACAGCAAGTCTTGGGGGAACATAAAGAGGACATTCTGATAGATGCCCACTCCGCGATTATAACTGAGTGTAGCCAGTTAGCTAATTTTGAGCCTCCGCAACAAGCGGAGTAGAGCCAGGGGCAACAGCAGGCTCCGGCGACAGAAGGCCGTTCACGGCAGGAACGACAGGTCGGAGCCAGCGCACCAGGCGCCGGACATCGGGGGTAGGCCGGCAGCGTCCATCACGAAGAAGGCGATGGTCGGTCGGGCGAGAGGACGTCAGAAGGATCTTTAGTTTCACCAACACACCTCCCCTCTTCCCCCGTCTCTTGGAGCGCTTTTTACGTGAAGGAGCCGCCGGTGTACGACGCAGGTAAGCGGGGATACCTGACAGCATGGGAGGGGGGTTTGTAGTCCAATTTCCCGGGTCGGATCTGGGTACACATGTCTCGCTAAAATTGAGAGCTCGGATATTAAGTAGCGCTTGGCGATCGTAGTACAATAGTGCAGAGACATCCCAGTAAGCGCATAAAAATAAGGCTGCAACAAACAGAAAACAAAACTTCCGTGACAGACGACTCGCCGAACAAACTGGCGCCAGTCTGATACACAGGAAGGAGAACTGCATTGTGGGGGGACGTAACAAGGCAAACCAGCACAGCCTGTGGCCCTCCAGGCCCACCTGGGAATTTAACCTGCAACCTGTGAGTTACAAGCCCAGCTTCCTAACCATTACACTACACTGCCAGCCACAATAATAGGCACATATGTAAAACCAAATAAATAATCACCTCAATAAAACTGAATGCAAAAGACTATTTGTAATCTTTGAGTATAAGATTTAGGCTTTTTTACAAGTTTCAAAGATTAAACATGATTTTATTTCATTAATAAAACAAAAAGATGCTGGTTTGCTGGTGCTGCTTTTTGGCACATACCCAAGAGGGCGTTGAGTAAGGGAATGTTGAGAAACCTGCTCTAGACTGCTCATAGCAGCTCCAATGTGCTGCTCCT
>JAINUG010000214.1:0-235000 GCA_029706075.1 Aldrovandia affinis
GATTCCGTGAGAGGCGGAGTTTGGAGATGTTTCTCAGATGGTAAAGGAGACCTTAAGTGTATATTTTGATGTGACCGTCGAAGGTGAGGGATGGATCGATCTTAATGCCAAGGTTGGTGACGGAGGTGGAGAGGGGGGATGGTTTGTCCTGCGACGGTGAGCTGAAATGTGTCTGAAGGCAGGGTCTGGTGGCGTGTGCCTGTCAGGAGGGCCTCTGTTCTGCTGCCGTTGAGTTGCAAGAAGTCGTGTGTCATCCATGCCCTTATCTCCTCGAGACTGGTGTTCAGGCGCGTGATGGCAGGCACTGGGAAGGGCGTTGAGGTATATTTGCGTGTCGACACACGGTTCCTTTATAAAGATGTTACCTTTTTTTCATTGATTCAGTTGTAGACTGGCAGGTAAAATCAGCGGGGTCCGAATTTCTGAAAATGTGGACACCTGGTCACTGAAACTAAACTGTTTGTTGGAAGCTAAATGAGTTAAATGATGGTGCAAATTGCACTGAGCCAAATCTGCATTGTGTAAAAAATAAGGCTAAGGCAACAAGAACGATGGTAGAACTTGTACACGTTTTCAACAACACGAATTGATCCAGAGATCTTGCCAGTAACAAACGCGGGGACCGAGTTTCGGAACCACTGACCTAAAGTAACTGTTTAGTTACACGGAAATACTTACTCTGTGTACTTTGGCAACAATAAAGAGGATGAGTCACACACAGTTTGGCTTGACACCTTTTAGAAAATTACCCTGATTACCACACAGGGTTATCCAGGTTATTGGTTTTGTTTTGATGCGCGTTACAGTACTTGGTTTTATTTATTTATTTTTAAAATAATTTTGTTTTCCCCCCCATTTTTCTCCTAATTT
Organism: Aldrovandia affinis; assembly: GCA_029706075.1. Classification (NCBI taxonomy): domain Eukaryota; kingdom Metazoa; phylum Chordata; class Actinopteri; order Notacanthiformes; family Halosauridae; genus Aldrovandia; species Aldrovandia affinis. The sequence continues at coordinate 871 of JAINUG010000214.1, forward strand.
AGTGGCTAATTATACCCTCCATTTATCTTGATTTTCCGGTCCGGTGCAGTCGGGTTTCGAACCGTTACCGTGATAGGCAGCTCACTGGTAAAGGACCAGCCAATGCGAGTGCATTCGCGCAGCGGTCTATCCGAGGCCCCGGCTTAACCCCTTTTTAAAATGACCCTGATTATCACACAGGATTATGCAGGTTGTTGGTTTTGCTTTGGTGTGCGTTACGGTGCTTGTTTTGAGAGTTCCTAACCCTGCTCCCCCTCAGTAAAGGCCCAGAGTGGTATCGCATTCGCAGCGCGCTGAACCCCAAGATGCTGAAGCTGCAGGAAGTGTCCGTGTTTGCACCCGTGATCCACCAGGTGGTGACTGACCTGCTGCGGCGTGTGGAACGACTGCGACTGCGCAGTCATGACCAGGCCACCGTCTGCGACCTTACCGGCGAACTCTATAAGTTTGGCTTCGAAGGTCAGTCCCCCCCACCCGGGGTTGCCCACGGCAGCAGGTTCACTCCTCCACCTCCTCTTCCTCCTCCTCCTCCTAAGCCACTTGGTGCATGCGTAGGGCCACAGGAGCTTGTGTTGACAGTCAGCTCTCTCTCTCTCTCTCTCTCTCTCTCTCTCTAATTCAAGTTCAAACATGCTTTATTTACATAACAAGTGACCTTGCATACATGTCCACAACAACCCTCAAGAAGCAAAAATAATAACCCAAAACATACAGACAGGCCTCCCCCTCCCACGCATATACACTCCACATTACTGAATTTTAACAAACAAATTACGAAACTTCTGTCTCTGTGTTAATGAGGAGCATATTGTCACCTTCTTAAAATAATGGCCCAAGTCATTTTTTGAGGAGAATGATTTTTTTGCCTAAGTCATCTCTTCATGTTGCTGGCCACCTCTGGTAAATTGCCTACATCCTTAATTGAAAAGATCATGCTGTTCCTACCCCGGTAGTATAATGGCCTATGTCAAGAGTGTGACTTAGGCCGTTTTATTTTTTGCTTAAGTCACAAGACAATGTGACTTAGGCAATTTTACAAGCTTTCAAGATGGCGGCTGCTTCAAGAAGCAAGAAAAACTGTCTCCTGAATCTCTGTGTGCTCCGCTAGCATTTTAAACTGTTTGTGGCTGACCCTTCCCCATGGTCTGTCACAGTAGTGGGAATAAAAGAAGTGCACTGTTTTGCCTAAGTCACTTACTCCAGAAGTAATTTGGCCTAAGTCAGGTTTAAAATTGCCTAAGTCACAACGGCATGTTCGTAAATTGGCCTAAGTAATGTTACATAATTGACAGACAGCGTTATTTGTATGTCAATAGTCATATATTGTCATAACCTTTTTGTGTGAAATGATTAATAAATATCATATTCCATATTTGGTTCAGTTTATTCCGTTTTTTGAAAAACTTGAAAATATGACTTAGGCCATTATTTTAAGAAGGTGACGATATATGGAACACATGGAACATTTAGCCCACCCCTTCTCTCAGATTATGGCAGGCAGACGTATTGGACTATTGCAATAGTAACTTCACCCAGAAGTATTTTTTATTTGTGTGGGTCTGGCTATCTGAGAGTTTGAGTGGTTTCCTGATTTCTCTCTCTCTTCCTTGCCTCCCACTCTGCCTCTCTCTCCTTCCTCCCTCTTCCTCTTTTGCTTTCTCTCTCTCTCTCTCTCTCCATTTCTCTTTCTCCCCCCTCTCTTTCTCTCTCTCTCTCTCTCTCTCTCTCTCTCTCTCTCTCTCTCTGTTTCTCTCTTCTCCCTCCCCCCTCTCTCTCTCTCTCTCTCTCCCTCTCTCTCTCTCTCTCTCCCTCTGTTTCTCTCTTCTCCCTCCCCCTCTCTCTCTCCCTCCCTCCCTCTCTCTCTCTCTCTCTCTCTCTGTTTCTCTCTCCCCCTCTCTCCCTCTCTCTCTCAGGTATCTCCTCCATCCTGTTTGAGACGAGGTTGGGCTGCCTGGAGGATCAGATCCCTCCAGACACGATGCGCTTCATCTCCGCGGCCGGCGCCATGCTGGCCCTGTCCGAGCCCGTCCTCTTCTTCCCCCGCTGGACCCGCCGTGTCCTGCCCTTCTGGGTCGACTTTGTCCGGGCCTGGGATGACCTCTACAGCGTTGGTATGGCCGGAGGGGGGGGGGGGGTCATGATGGTGTGGTGGTCCAGGTTGGGGTCAATTCCATTTGCTCTTTGGACAGAAGGCTCAACGAATTGGGGAGGTAACTGTACTCATTTTTCTTGGTGATCCAGTTTTGAAACCGGCTTTTTCCAGATTTACCCAGATTTACCCACGATTTCCAAACAGAGCTCCAACTGTAAAAGATACATCGGGACACAGTTACCCAGAATTCCAAGAACACCACCTGCAAGCACACACCCCGGCTGGGTTGCCCATAAAATGGCCATAAAGTTCTGAGGATTCTTCAGTTAATGAGTTGAATTTCAATTCATTTCCTGAATTGACTGAATTTAAATGGAATTGACTCCCAACCTCGGTGGTGGTGCTCTGAATCTGAATCTGTAAGACAGCTCAAGGTCAAAGCATTGTATGCTATGTGACGGAAGAGAGAAGCTTGGAGCATGACCACAGAATGACCAGGGTTGTTCTAGTTTGTTCCATGATGTATATCTTCTGAAAACGGTCTTGAGTCAGGCCATTAATATGACGGAGCTAATTTGTGGATGCGTGCACACATGTGCCATTCAGGAAAGAAAAGAACAATGAATGGGAAGGAAGATGAGGTGGAAGTCAGGCACTTTTTATATTTGTATAATAAAAATACTGTATTGTATAATAGCAACAACTTGTTTCTAACTATATGAACTGTGTGTGTGTGTGTGTGTGTGTGTGTGTCGTGGTGCAGCCCAGCGTCTGATTGACAGAAAGGTGGAGGAGATGGATGAAAAGGTGAAGCAGGGGGAGCAGGTGGAGGGGATGTACCTGACGTACCTGCTGTCCAGTGGCAAGCTGTCTTTAGGAGAGGTGTACATCAGCATCACCGAGCTGCTGCTGGGGGAGTTGACACGGTGAGCGGCACCCACCGTGCTAACGTTAGCCTGCCACGTTCGACTGCCTGGTTACCCTGAAAGGCCTAGCTAATGTTAACCTGTCTGGTTATCCAGTCTGGAAAAAGGCCTAGCTAATGTTAGCCCTTCTTGTTATCCAGTGTGGAAAAAGGCCTAGCTAACATTAGCCTGTCTTGTTATCCTAAAAGGCCCAGCTAACTTTAGCCTGTCTAGTTATCCAGTCTGGAAAAAGGCCTAGCTAATGTTAGCCCTTCTTGTTATCCAGTCTGAAAAAAGGCCTTGCTATAGTTAGCCAGTTTGGTTATCCTGAAAGGCCTAGCTTATATGAGCCTGTCTGGTTATCCAGTCTGGAAAAAGGCCTAGCTAATGTTAGCCTATCTGGTTATTATGTAAGGCCTGTCTGGTTATCTTACCGTTTGAAGGGTTTCTTGTGATTGGAACCTGGTAACTGCCCAAAACAAGGAAACGCCAACATAAAGTGTCTTAATAGGGCAGTGGGTCACTACAAGCTGCCAGAACAGCTTCAGTTTGCCTTGGCATAGATTCTACAAGTGTCTGGAACTCTGTTGGCGGGATGCAACACCATTCTTCCACAAGGAATTCCATCATTTGGTGTTTTGTTGATGGTGGTGGAAAACGCTGTCTCAGGTGCTGCTCCAGAATCTCTATTTTGGCAGTTACCTGTACATTTTCACAGACGAAGGCAGTACCCTGAAACATTTGCTTCTTTAGCCTCATCTTTACAAAACAAACAAACAAACAAACAAAACCCATTTGAGTGTACGTTATTGTAGGAATGTAGTTACAAGCAAGGACGCCTGCCTGCAATGCTCTGGGTGGGAGAAACCTGTGCAGCAGCATTCCGTGTGTACCTGAACAAACTCTGCTTTAATTAACCCTGCCAATCAAACTTTCTAGCATACCTGGTTTGTATACTGTGCCAGACCAGCCCTGGCCAGGAGCCCTGATCGGGGGCGGCGTTTGGCTGTCTGCCCCAGGGGGAGGGGGGGTGAGCCGGCATGAAGGGTGTCTCCAGAAAGTAGGGGGCGAGTTCTGTCTCGGAGGAGGTTGATCATCGCTGGCCTCTGAGAATTGGCTTGACCCGGAGGACAGGCGGTGAGTTTGTGTGGGAGGGCGAATCAAAATAAAATGGAGGGTATAATTGGCTACTAAATTGGGAGAAAAATCTGAAACAAAAACACAAAAAAGACAAAAACGTTGTTTGTATAGCGCATCTTTACAAAACATTTGTCACAATACTGCTTTACAGCAGACCCCCTGGGCCTGAACCCCCACCAAGGCAAACCTAGGGCAGCAGTGGCAAGGGGAAGAACTCCCCAGGTGGAACAAATAGGAAGAAACCTTGTATGGAAATCAAAATAAGTATGTCGATATTGAAACCTTTATCAAGCAATGAATATTCCATTAAATTAAATAGCAGGCATATGACAAAATAATTTAAAAATGAAAATGCTAACCATGAACTTGCATTTCAGAACCATATCCGGTTTGTTTAATTAGCAATCAGGGGTGCCAGATTGAATCTCAAAATATATGAACTCCTTTTAGAATGGACAGACTAAGTGCATGTTTATTAAGTTGTGTTAAATTATGACAATAATTTACTCCATAGCCAGTCACACCAACCCACAATGTTAAACCTCAGGAGGAACCAGACCCAAGAGGGGGGAGCCCATCCTCCTCTGGCCGCCTCAGAGTCTGAGTTTGTGATCACCTGTATAAATGCCCTTCCCCTGCCCTCCAGACATCCAACACCCTGTCCTGGACTCTGTACCACCTGGCCCGGGACACGTCGGTCCAGGAGCGTCTGTATCAAGAGTTAATCTCAGTGTGTCCGGGGAAACAGCTCCCCACCACCGACCACCTGGCCCGGATGCCTTACCTGAAGGCCGTCATCAAGGAGATCCTGAGGTAAGGCCCCCCCCCCGTCTCTCTGACCCTGGCCTGACGGCGAAGGAGCCCCCTTCATCCTGTGGTCCCCCCACGTGGTGAGCAGAGCCGTCACGTTGCGCCACGGTCATTTAGCGGCGCGAGAACGCAAAGTGCATCCACGCGAGATTTACGAGGAACAGCTGACACCGTTAGCTCTGGCTAACAGCTCTCCCGGACCAGTGAGTGTACGAGCAGCAGTGCTTTAGTTAACTAGGGGAGCTTGGATGCAGTCTGAAGAGGCGAGTCTAGTCTGCATCAGAGCATTTTAATTTTTGGATTTTTTTGTTTTGTTATTTTTGTTGTTGATTTTTTCCCGTTTTTTCCCCACTTGGGGCCAAGTATACCCTATATATTTTTTTACCTTCCCCCACATACCCGCCACTCATTCCCGTGCCGGCTCACCCTCCCCCCTCCCTCTGGGGCTGTCAGCCAATTGCCAGATCAAAGACTGCTTTGATGCTCCGTTCCTTTTCCTCTGCCCTGCTCTGTCTTGCCCCAAAATGCAGAAGGCATTTCCTTTGTCGGCGATTGTCATAAAGAGTGCAGGTTTCCAGCGTGACTGCAAGCGGAGCTGTTTCTGCCTGAGCGCCCCCGCCCCATGGGGGTCACCGATGGACACGTCCTCATGCGGCCAGAGTGATGAGGGGAGACGGACTTTACTCTCGCCACGCGTTCTGTTTGTTTTGCAGCCTATGGGCCGTGAATCACAAACTACAGTGACGAGTCTGCGCACTTTGTGTCCAAGGCCGAAATCGGCCGCTGGTTGAAGGGGAGGACACACAGAAAACGGTGCAGGTGTCGTGTGGCCCTCCAGGACTGGAGGTTGAGACCGCTCGCTGTGGGCCGGAGTCCGCAGTGCGGTGCTTGATCAGATTTAGAAGTGAATGGGTCTGCGTTAGACAGGGCACAACGGGCTTGAAGTGAACTCTTGACTAGCGCTGATTAATTCTGGATCCATGGAGCTTTTTCTATTCCCCCCCCCGTGATGTGTGGCAGGCAATGACATGTTGTGACTTCAAGGTTTTACTGTATTTTGTTGTAAGGGTGACATGCTCTGTACCATGGGAGTGTGGGATACCTCGTTTTGTGGTATATGAAAGAGGGACAGTATGTGGATTTTAGGTTATTTGTTCATATTTAATTGTCACAATATTTAATTGTAGCCCAGTGACCTGTTCTCTCAAGCATAAATCTCCAAGTGGTGTCTGTCCCTCTCTCTCTCTCTCTCTCTCTCTCTCTCTCTCTCTCTCTCTCTCTCTCTCTCTCTCTCTCTCTTTTTCTCTCCTTCTCTCTCTCTCTCTCTCTCTCTCTCCAACCATGAAAGGGAACTCCTAGGCCAGCTAAAATACACTAACTGGGGCCTCTTCATGTCAGTTTATGGGGGAGGATAAAATTGAGAAAAAATGGAAGGTATAATTGGGAGAAAAAAGTGGGCAAAATTGTAAATAAATAAAAGACAATGACAGGTGATTGACCTCATATACCCTTCAGACCTAATACACTGGTTTTATTACACCAGAGCACCTAGTAATGTGGGCTTTCGGTGCCAGCTTAGCCAGCGTGTTAAAAAGAGTGTTAACACAGTGCCCCTTTGGAGTTCCCTAAAGTTACATTTTTATTATAAATTCACCTCTGCAGTCTCTGTCCCTCTAGACTATGCTGTTGGTGTCTAGACTGCTGTCTGTCTCTCTAGACTGTGCTGTCTGTCTCTGTATCTATTCAGGTTGTACCCTGTTGTTCCTGGGAATGGACGCCTCACAGTGGAAAATGAGGTCATCGTAGACAACTACTGGTTCCCCAAGAAGGTTTGTCTGCTCCTCTTCCATCTCTCTTCCATTTCCTCTTCCATTTCCTTCCCTGCTCCTCCCTCTCTCTTGCTCTCCCTCTCTCTCTCTTCCTTTCTTTTCTTCTTTCTATCTGCACTGCCTCTGAAATACTACTTAATTGCAGCTCAAATATGCCAGGGGTGAACAAGCCCCGAATATGAATTTTGAAATATGAACTCTCTCTCTCTCTCTCTCTCTCTCTCTCTCCTCTCTCCCTCTCCCTCTCCCTCTCCCTCTCTCTCCATCGGCAGACGCAGTTCCACCTGTGCCACTACGCTGCAAGTCACGACGAGGCGGAGTTTCCCGATCCAGAGCGTTTTTGCCCGAGCGCTGGCTGAGGGGGACTCCCACACGATCTCAGCACCACCCCTACAGCTCCATCCCGTTTGGGGTGGGGTCCGCGCCTGCGTGGGCAAGAGGGTGGCTGAGCTGGAGATGTACTTCGCCCTGTCCCGAGTAAGTCAGTGAGTGTGTGTGTGAGTGCGTGTGAGTGCGTGTGAGTGCGTGTGAGAGTGCGTGTGCGTGTGAGTGCGTGTGAGTGCGTGTGAGTGCGTGTGAGTGCGTGTGAGTGCGTGTGAGTGCGTGTGAGTGCGTGTGAGTGCCTGTGAGTGCGTGAGAGTGCGCGCGAGAGTGAGTGACTGCGCGAGTGCGTGACTGCACGAGTGTGCGAATGAGCAAGTCCGCGAGTGAGTACGTGAGTGAGTGAGTGTGTGAGTGAGTGCTCGAATGAGTGAGTGCGTGAGTGAGCAGAGTGAGCAGAGTGAGTGAGCAGAGTGAGTGAGCAGAGTGAGTGAGCAGAGTGAGTGAGCAGAGTGAGTGAGCAGAGTGAGTGAGCAGAGTGAGTGAGCAGAGTGAGTGAGCAGAGTGAGTGAGCAGAGTGAGTGAGCAGAGTGAGTGAGCAGAGTGAGTGAGCAGAGTGAGTGAGCAGAGTGAGTGAGCAGAGTGAGCGAGTGAGCGAGTGAGCGAGTGAGCGAGCGAGTGAGTGAGTGAGCGAGTGCGTGCGTGCGTGCGTGCGTGCAACAATCAACAGTAATCTGTGGTCGATGGTGTGAAAGTGCCCAGGGTCTGCCAAAGAGCTAATTAATTGTGTAAACCAGTGGTTCTTCAGTTAACCAAGGTTGGCTGGTCAACTAATAAGCCCTTGATTAGTTGAAACAGGTGTGCTCTGTGGATGTTCCCTGTTCCACACGCTCACCCCCTGCCCCCAGTTGATGCAGCACTACGAGGTCTGGCCAGAGGACAACGCTGTCGACGTGGAGCCCAAGACCCGGACCCTCCTGATCCCCTCCAGGCCAATCAACCTGCGCTTCCTCCCCCGAGCCTGAGGGGGCGCCAGAGCAACGGGGAAAACGATGTGCTCTGGACACGAGTGGAACCAGAGACAGTTTCATTGCGCAAGAGACAGTGCATTTGGCGGCCATGTTCGTATACTGAACAAATGTTCGATTATGGGACGCAGGGAGACACAAGACCACTTTATTGAACGATATATTAAAAATTGCCACAAAAAGGCACGGATTGCATGCATGAAACAAGCGGACAGAGCAGGTTACAGCCAGATCGTGGCATGGTTGTTTTCTAACAGAAAACAAGTGCACTTGCGTGGGCTCAGTTCCTGGCGTTCCAGTTCCTTGCACATTGCACAGGTACCCACGAGACGGCTTTAAGCATAACCGCAAGCTTCCCGATGTGTCGCTGCATCCTTACAGTGAACGTGATTGGTCAGCTGTCTCCCTGTATACCTATGATTGGTCAGCATTGTTCTCCCTGTACGCCGGAGTCTTTCACATAGAGCGCTTTATGCTTCACTGCTAAATTCTGTGTCTTTCCACACCTCCCTGTGAAGCGGATCTCTGGTGGAACGTCATTTGGACATGGATTTTGTGCGTGCACCAGGGGGCTTGGGAGTTGGCCAGTGCAAAAGTGCAAAAAATAATCTGGGTAATCTGCCCCTTTTCTATCGCATTGCGTGACCCAGTGCTGGGGAGACCGAGACGACGGTTTGTGTTGGGGCGGGGGGTTGGGGGAGGTGGAGAGGCAGCCTGGACACAAGTTTATCATGGGGCCCCTGAAACCTCGGTGCCTTTTGAACTTTGAGCACTCTTGACCCCTGAGGCGGGAGTTTGAAGGTTTTTGGCGCGTCGCATGCGTTTACGTGCATGTGCCATTGGATTGGACCCTGGCAGCGTTGATGGAGAGGGAGGCTGGGGAACGTGTGTCTGTGGAGTGTGTTTGAGGTGGAGGGAGGAGTACGTGCACAGTCTGTCGCAAGCAGCTGTGCACGTGTTTTAAAGAGGTGGAAGCCTGTTTTTTTATTTTTTGCACTTTTCATATTCCTTAAAACGCATGTAGTGTAATACATCCTTATTGTCTGATGCATGGTGTCTTCAAGCCTGTAAACCAAACCTGTGATATTTTGCAGAATTAATCTTAATCTTTTTCCCTTTTTTTCTATCAATTATTATTTTTGTTATCTAATAAAAAATGTATTCATTCATATTTAAAGTATCTGTAAAACCGATAGCACAAGGATTCATTTAAGAGATTTTTTAATGTATTTGTAGGTGACGGCAGGAGAGAGAAATAGTTCTCCAGCTCACACCGTGCTGAATCTCACCTTACACTCTGGCGGGGTTTTTAGAGTGTGAGAATCTCCTTTCTCCTCTGTATCAGTGCTGAAGCAATGCGGTCACCCACCTGGCTGACACACACACACTCACACATACATACACGCACATACACACACACACACACACACACACACAGCTCACCTGTAAGTAGGCCAGTGTCATTAAGACACCTGGCTGACCCACACATAAACGCACATACACACACACACACACACAGCCAGTGTCAGTAACCCTAGTAGGCTGAACTGACACAGATCAGTCTGACAGAACGATAACGGGACAGAGAGGACAACATGTACCTGCTTTTAAATGGCAGGTAAATTCAGCACCTACGGTAGGTCTGCATTTATTGTCATCACTCTCATCAGGATAGAAATCCTTCACCACAGGATGAAGGTGATCACTCAGAATAGTGGCGTTTACCTTGCCCTCTAAGGGGTTGAGTGGACCTAAATCATGCCATAAAATGAAAACAAAAGGAAAATGTAACACCCCCACACCATAACATAGCCCTTCATTTGCTCAAATGTTTCCTTTATTTTGGTGTGTGTGTGTGCGTGTGCGTGTGCCTGTGTGTATTTCCACATAATATTTCCAGTGCTTGGTTTCTAAATATCTGGCATAGAAGACAAGTTGATGAAGCCGTGCTTTGAAGGCCTTGCGCGTCGCTGTAAGCACGTGCCGCCCGCTGCCCCCGGATTGAGCTGCGCCCCGCGCTCAGCCGCGGAGTGGTACACTCCAAACCGTGTGAGATCATTACCGTCATCACTCGGTTCGACTGGACTAAGACGCGTACCCTGACGTCCGTGGCTGTTGATCGAGCATGCAGGCTGGCTGGCAGAACGTACAAATACCCCATATTGTTTGACACTGAATTTTAGAAGTGAATTGCATGGTCAGATATTGGTAATCTCGGATGTGTAGCTCCTTTTCCCGGGTTTGTTTCCCAGTTCACAGCCTATTATTATGGCTGGCTAATTGGAGCACTGTCGCCAGTTGTGGGAGCATCGGTGGTCCTACAATAACAAGAGTCGGGGTTATTTTGTGTGTTCATGTGTTTGCTCTCGGGAGCGCGAGCGGAGACGCGCACCGTCGGCTGCTGAGTCCCTGTGATGATGGGGAGCGCGCCGGTCTCTGATGGAGCGCTATGGCGCGTGGTACCTCTCCCCGGATGCTGAGCCGTAGCGCGGGTGAGTAATCGTGCGGCTCTGTGCTTTCGCTCATTCGGGAGTTGGTGGAATGGATTTTTAGTTTATGACGACCGTTGCAGTAAGTAAGCATCGCTGGCTGCACAAAGGTGCCAGCGACAAGGACACGGGCAGTAAACAAAACAATGAGATAGACCGGTTTGTCTGTCATTTGACATCCAGTAACCATAGCTGTGGTACAGACAGAGGGTATCGACGAAGAAGTTAGGTGTTTATTCAAAAAAATCATGTATGAATATAGTTAAATACGTTGTTTTCTTGCCACTGTTGGGAGTATTTTTTTTTTTTACCTCACTTTCTGGATTTTCTTTGGGGTGGGGGGGTCAGGACTGTTATTTTCGTGGTTTCATGTCTTCTGTTTCCTGTAAAGCGTCTTTTTGTGACAGTGCTCTGTAAATTGCGCTATAAAAGTAAAACTGAATCGAATCGTCCGTTAGGTGTTGTGAACTTTGACGATGTATTCGACAAAAGAAGCCGAAGCCAGGTGATTTGTGTGTATGTTCTATTAACGCCTCCCTTTGCTCTGACGCTATTGTTCCAGACTCCTGTCCTGCCAACGTTGGTCTCCTTTTGTTTCCTTTACACGCGATACGTGGTGTCAATTTCCGCGCGCTTTGTGGATTCGCGGCGTCTTTCCTACGGACAATTTTTCATCATCGTGGCATCTTTTGACTTGTTCCTCTGAACATGCCCCGTGTTGGCTGAGCACGACACTGTGAAGGGTGTGATATTTGGCAGGGTGCTAAACAACGGAGCTGAGAGTGAACCTCACTCTCAGCCGGCGTTATCTTCCCACGTGATCTCTATCTTGTTAAAGCTCCGCGCAGGCCACGCTCTCTATTAGATGTCAGCCTCGTGGTCACTATTTTCACGAAGTTTAATTCAGACCGTATATCTGGATCGCCATTTAAGCCATAAAGCACTATCGCGCCAACTCGTGCACGATGAACACAGGTAGTCTGTAGACACGGAGCACAAAACAGATGATTATTACACAGATCATGTTGTGTCTATTCCCAGCAGAACTCAAATCCGAAGCATGGGTCAGTGTATCTCTCTTACCATGCCAATCTCGATCTCTGACTGTAAATGTACCGTCTAGTATGAGGAAAACAAGGTCTGTTGGACAGGAATGGAAGACATGAAAGTGTTCTTCCTCGTGTTTGGATCTTCAGCTTGGTTTGCCAAAGATTGCATAACAAGGAATGTAAACATCGCACAGACCTGCCCTGCTCAGGGCTGTTGTGCGCGCATGTATGTATGTATGTATCGACTGTTGGGATGAAAATATTACAATTTTCAAATCAATGTCAAAAAACATTTAAAAGTGTGTGTGTGTGTGTGTGTGTGTGTGTGTGTGTCTGCCTGCTTGCCTGCCAGAGGGAGATGGCCTGTGTGTGTGTGTTTTTGTTTTTGTTGCCACACATGCGGTCAGTTTAGTAGGTGAGGGGTTGGGATGAGCATTTGTTTAACCTTTAATGGCTGTGAAACTGGTGACACTTGGTAGCAGAACCATGAACCGACTCATTTTAACAGCAGTGGAGAGACTGCGCGCTGTGATATGGGTCACGGCCGAGCTGAATGGGAACATGGAAAGGCAGACTTTAAAGTGAACGGTACAGTTCTGTGTTAAATGGAGTGTGCGCTGATGGTTGGAAACAGACAAACTGCAGCAACTTTCTTGAGTGGCCAGAATCTAATTCAACATGAAAGGAACACATTTATTATTTTATATGAGAGAGAGGGAGAGAAACAGGGTGTGGGAGGCAGTGAGGGATGAGGCAAAGAGGGAGCGAATGAAAATAACCCCATTAATCCACCACACTGCTGTTCTTTTCACCAGCAGCACATGCTGCAGATTGTGGCTAAAACTCAGAGACCATAGCGTCTCTCTCTCTCTCACTCACTCACTGACCCAGTCACTGACTCAACACACTCACACTCTGACTCACTGTATATGCCATTTTATACTCTATATAACATTTTGGCAGACACTTTTATCCAAAGCGACTTACAGTATTGAATGCATACATTTTTCAGTATATGTGGTCCCAGTGGGAATCGAACCCTAAGCGTTGCCAACGCCATCCTCTACTCACCCATTCACTGACTCACTCACTAACTCACCCATTCACTCACTCACTCACTGACTAACTCAGCCATTCACTCATTCATTCACTCCCCCACTCACTCAACACACTCACTCACTCACGAGCGGAGTGACTCCCCCAGAATAATAATCGAACACTCTGTGAAGGCCGCAGATCCACTGCAGCAGCAGCAGCCTCTGAGCGCCAGTTTTTTTCCCTCCCCCTCCCATTTGTGTAACTCGTTTACTTACCCATTCATTTAATGTCACTAAGGAGCTTAACACACCCACTCCACTACTAATGGAGACAGTGTTCTTTTTTGTCCTATTGGAAAGTGACGTGCGTTTCTCTATTCGGGACACAACCCTGCAGTTTTAGTGCATTGTCTGTGTGGGTGAGGCACCGTGTGGGCGTGGCTCTGTCTGCTCAGTCCTCAGGCAGATGACTGGCGTGACCTCTGGAAGAGGGAGAGGGAATCTGAGGAAAGCCTCGGTGGCTTACAGTTACCTTCGCCCTACTATGGCCGGTACGACAGGTACGGCACCGTGAGCAGCAGCAGCTGCTCCGCTCTCCAGAACTGCACATGGAGCTCTCTCTGCTCTGCTCTAGGAACCTGCAGACAGCTCCGGCACAGCGGGCCGCATACCTGTGCACGCGACATGGAGGCATGGTCCTCCATCGCTGAGCCCGAGCGTAATGCCCAAAAGAGGAGCGGAGAGCCCCTGAGATATGCCTGTATGGTGGGCCTTAAAGCCTTGAAGCACGCCCACCGCAGTGCTAACTAAAGTCTGACCGGATTCTACTGCCGAGACTTGAGTGACTAGCTGGAGCTGGACTTCTCCTGGCTCTGTTCTTCCCTTCTGCAGGTTGCAGGAAATGCTTGGATGAGACAGTTGTTACATCATCACCTAGGTGATTTTGTATTTTACCACTAAACAGGTCTCCACCTCCACCTACTGCTAATTCAGCTAACCTAGCGCAGGCTCAGCTATCCTAGCGCAGGCTCAGCTAACCTAGCGCAGGCTCAGCTAACCTAGCGTGAGTTCAACTAACCTAGGGCAGGTTCAGCTAACCTAGCACAAGCTCAACTATCCTAGCGCAGGCTCAGCTAACCTAGCGCAGGCTCAGCTAACCTAGCGCAGGCTTAGCTAACCTAGGGCAGGCTCAGCTAACCAAGCGCAGGCTCAGCTAACCTAGGGCAGGCTCAACTAACATAGCACAGGCTCAGCTAACCTAGCGTCAGCTCAGCTAACCTAGCACGATAGTTGGTATAAATATTATTTTCATATATATATATATGTATATGAACATATATATATATTATACAGTACCAGTCAAAAGTTTGGACACACCTGCTGGAAACTAGGTTTATCTCATAATTGACAATGTTTTACACTGTATACGTTTCTGTAAATACTTGAAAATTACAAAAAACGCATGTAACAATAAACAAAAGGAACATCAACGCAATGTTCAAGAAAATTGAATTGAAAATTGAATCTATTCCTCAAAATAGTCACCCTTTGGCGTGAGAATAGCCTCATAAACAGGGGCCATTGGGTTAATACGTTTTAGCAGGAAATCACCCGACATGTTTTCCCAGCTATCCTGCAGCAATTCCCAGAGAAACTTGTGGGTTGCTTTGCTTTGACTCATCCTTTCCAGTTTGTCCCATACAAGTTCTATGGGATTGAGGTCTGGACACTGGGCAGGCCAGGTCTTTAGTTTGAGTTGCCGTTCACGTTCCTCCTTCACCAGATAGTTCTTGCACGACTTCAAGGTGTGTTTCGGGTCGTTATCTTGCTGAAGAATTAAGGAGTGCCCAATTGGCTGTAATCCAGATGGAAGGTGTGTCCAAACTTTTGACTGGTACTGTATATATATATGGCATTTAGCAGACACCTTTATCCAAAGCGACTTACAGTATTGACTTACTGTATTGAATGTATCCACACATCTTTGCCAAGGCACTTGTAGATGTAAATGAAAGACCTTCCTGTGCCTGTAGCGGGAGAGATCTCTGTACCAGATACCTTGGTAGTAATTCTGTTTTCACAGGCATGTTGACATCAGCTGTATTCCTAAGGATTGCGGTCTGGTCACATTGCCACAGTGTCCAGAGTCTGTACTTTACTTTGACTTATTACTGTACTTAAGTACATTTTTCAAGTATCTGTGCTCAGCGAAGTATTTCCATTTGTACTTTTATTTTTACTTTCACTCCCCTACATTTCAAAGGCAAATGGGGTTATATGTAGGACTTTTTCCTTTTACTTGAGTAATATTTTATCAGGGTATTTGTGTACTTTGTCCACCACTGGATTTTAGGTTTAAATCACCCCCCCCGAAATGTTTTCTGACAGTTCTGAACTGTTAATCTACCCCCCCGGTCAAGAATTTGATTGCGCAGGAAGAAAGAAAGCAGGAAGCTTCTCCTTTTCTCCTGAAATTACATTTGACATTTTAGGCATTTAGCAGAGCAATATCCAGAGCGACTTGTCAAAGTGCATTTATACATGGTGAGATTAAACACTGCAGTAGACGTCATTGTTGGCAGCTGCACAACGTACCTGTAGCACAGGGAAAGAAAAGTTAGTGTTTGTTTTATTTTTATTACATTACTAAACATGTAAACAGTGGCGATGGCAGTTAATTAATGTAGAGAATCAGTGGTAGTGGAGTCTGAAGAGGTGGGTTTTGAGCCTTTTGCGGAAGATGGCCAGTGATTCCGCAGTCCTGACCGAGTGCGGAAGATCATTCCACCGAGGGGTCAGGACAGAGAAGAGGCGAGACCGCGAGGAGCGACTGCTGGGCGCCCGGAGGGATGGGACAGTCAGTTTGCCAGAGGAGGCTGAGCAGAGGGGTCTGGCTGGGGTGTAGGGTGTGATGAGTCTCAAATTGCTTTTGTGTCTGTTGATTGGTTGTGCTGTCCTCTCGACACACTCCTGTGAATGAAAGCAGTGCCCGAAGCAGCTCAGGTAAATCCTGTGCTGCGGCCATCAGGTGTCACTTGTTAAGACCGTTAAGTTCAGCGTGACAGGGCCGGCGGATAGCGTAGCAGTCTAACGCACTGTATCTTGGCTGGTCCTATCAGGGGCGCGGTTCGAAACCCGTTTCTGCCAGACCGGCCCTGGCCGATCGGGGGTGGCATTTGGCTCTCTAGGGTGAGCTGGCTCCAGTTTGCCGTGAAGCACGTAAGGGTGTCTCCGGAACGTGGCTGTGGTTGGCTGGACCGGTATGGTGTGCGCTGCCTGTCAGGGACACGGTTCGAAACTTGCGTCTCTACCAGACCGGCCCTGCTCATCAGCCCCGATTGGGGGCGAAATTTGGCTGTCCGCCCCAGGGGGAGGGGGGAGGGAGAGCCATGAAGCACGGAAAAGGAGTCTCCAGAACGTAGGTGGGAGAATTCCGTTTAGAAGGAAAGCGGAGGTCGCTGCCCACGGAGAATTAGCTTGCCTCGTAGAGACGAGCGACAGACCCGTGTGGGGAGGGTCAATCGAAATAAATGGAGGGTGTAATTGGCTACTAAATTGGGTGAGAAATGGGGGAAGAAAAAAAAGAAAGTTCAGCATGACAGAATCACCTCATAGAGCTTTGGGGAATGCTAATCAATTTTTTCTTTCCTCCTTAACCCATTTGCCCTGTACAATGTCTTTCACATCTATTTCCAGTCCCGTAAAGTCGGCCGCGGTCTTTAATGTTGAAACACGTCGCTGGTTTGTGATTACTCTCTTAACGCAGGTTCTGCAGAAAGGGCCTTGGCGTTTAGCGGACGCTCTTATCCAGAGTGACTTTACACAGTTTACAGCTCTCTACATACAATCAGTTCATACAGCTGGATATTAAGTAAAGCAATTCAGGTTAAGTACCTTTGCTCAAGGGTTCACTAACCGCTGTACTGCACTGGTGGCTAATGGGATGAGAGAGCGAGGACCCGACAGCTACATGTAATCTCTCACAATGACATCACCATTACGATTACAGGGATAAGAACAGCAGAGTGGAATAGATGTTTATTGTCCACAGATCATCGATTCCACTCTATCTCCATGCTTGTTTTCACAACCATCGTCAGCAGGTGTAGAATACATTAAATAGGACATCAGACCGCAACAGGCACAGTGCAGAACAGCATGCAAAATGCACCATGCCCACAACTACATGGAAACGTTAAGTAAAATTAATACTTTACAAGGTCTGCCCTTAAAAAAATGAAAAGAACCTCTTGTTTTTCTTAAGAATTTTGTTTCTGATTTTATCCCATTTTCTCCAAATAGCCAATTACACCCTCTATTTTTCATGTCAATCCCCCCCTCGTATTGTGAGTTTGCTGCTGTAGCCCTGCGACCGGCAGTGACAAAGGCGATGCATCGTCTCCTTCGAGACGGAGCTCGCCTGGCTGTCGACCGTAACTCCGGTACTCCAGAGCCACTCCTGTACGCAGCGAACTCATATCGGCTTCCCTCTCCCCTCGCTGGGGCGGACAGCCAATCGCCGACCCCGGTGGCACTCCCGGCCAGAGCCGACTCTGGCGCAGCCGG
The DNA here is from genome assembly GCA_029706075.1 of Aldrovandia affinis. Classification (NCBI taxonomy): domain Eukaryota; kingdom Metazoa; phylum Chordata; class Actinopteri; order Notacanthiformes; family Halosauridae; genus Aldrovandia; species Aldrovandia affinis. Next base: position 18,137 of record JAINUG010000214.1, read on the forward strand.
TGGAATCGAACCCCGGTCGCAGTGGCCAGTGTTGAACGTTAGACCACTAGACCACCCGGGAGGCCATAACCTCTTGTTTTTAACTTCAACTTCTGTCCGTGGACCAAGTCAAACTTTCAGGAAACAGAAGTGGTTTTTTTTTTTCCCTCAGTGTTTGATTGTTATTTAATTCAGTGTTTTTTTTCTGCTGATTTTTCTGGATCACCAACTTAGAAAATCCAAAAGAGTACAACATTCAGTGATGGGAATCGCCAGCCTCAACGTGGAACAATTTAGTGTGACAAACGACAGCAGTGAGTGTAGAAGTGCATGTGGTGTGAGCTTCATTTTTTGCTGTGAGGAACCTCACTTGCATAACGTCAGGGTTGAAGAGCAGGTGAAAGTACAGTGCATGTTCAGTGACATCTCACCACACCGTTCTGACTCACACAGTGATAACACTGTGATGACAAATGAGGAGCAGGTTATTAGGGATTGGAACGCAAACGACACAATGGTGACGCAACAGGAGCAGCCAGCCAAGCAAGTGAGACACACACAAACTCACACACACGTATACATAGACACATTCACACATGAACACACACACACATTCACATGCACACAAACACATACACACATGCACATATTCACACATGCACAGAAACGCATGTGCAGGCACACGCACTCACACGCACGCTGTCATGCATACTCACACTCACACATAACATCAGGGTGGGACAGCAGGTGAAAGTACAGCACATGTTCAGTGTGTTCAGACACATTTCACCGGACCGTTCTGACTCACACACACACGTACACACACACATACACATGTACATACACTCACACATACGCTCTCTCATGCTCACACACATACACACACATATGCACACTCTCTCTCTCACACACACACACATACTCAACACACTCTCTCACACACATACACACATACTGAACACTCTTTCTCACACACATACACACACACACAGTCACACTAAAAAGTCTGTCGGAGGTCCAGTCCGGTCTGGTCGTGGTCCAGGGAGCGGGGGCTTTAGTGCGAGTCAGCAGTGGGGCGTTGGCGGGGACGGCAGACTGCCGAGGGAAAGACAGCGGGACCAGGACACGACTCAGCGCTGACGACGTCGCGCACGGCATCACGATGCGGCGCCCGTCACGCTGACAGGACGGCACGCCACCTGCTGACGTCGCCCGTGACCTGGGGCGCGGAGCCCAGCCAATGAGAGCGGAGAATGCCACTCAGTGTGGGAGAGCGCGGTTCAGACTGAGCGCGTGCAGTGAGCGTGCATTCATCGGCAACACGCTCCTGCTTCATTCTTTACTCCTGCGGAACCAGGTGGCGAAAGCTGCTGACGCGCTCCTTCACACACATTCATCTTCTCCTGTGTGGGACTTCAAACCAAGAGCAGCAAGATGAGGCTCTAAACCGAGGTGCTGACTGTGCTCATTAAAGACCCCACCGCTCTTTTGGCAAGAGTAGGGGTGCTGACCCCGGTGCCCTGGTCAAACTCCCACTAAACTGGCTCTTTACACCTGGCCACCTGATCATCCCCCTACGTCTGATTGGCTGCACAATCCTTTGGCTTCCTGACTCATCACTGACCCACCTGGTTAAATAAAAGTAAAATAAATGTTCACACTCACACTCACTCTCTCTCTCTCTTTCTCTCTCTCACACACGTACACACTTCATTCACACACATTCTAACACACACACATACACACTCATTCACACACACTCACATATAATCACTCATTCTCACACATACTCACTCACTCTTTCACACACACACACACACACACACACACACACACTCACACACTGTCAGACACACACACACACACTCAGTCACTGACTCACTCACTCTCAGACACACACACACACACACACACACTTACTCAATCTCAGACACACACACACACACACTTACTCAATCTCAGACACACACACACGCACACACACTCACTCACTCTCTCACTCTCAGACACACACAGTTGAGACCCTCCTTTCCCCTCGGGAGCCCGTCTCCGGTGCGGCTCTGCCGGCGCTGACGCCCAGGCTACGTCCGAGGCCCCGACCACCATCTCAGATCAGGGATTATAAAAGGGAGACTATCCTGGGCTCCCTTGAAAAAGAGATGTGACCACCCCGGTTACATAAAGGATAAATTAATATATAGATGACTATCCTAAGCAATGCTTTATGCTGTGCAGTGGCGTGGTTTCCTTTCATTGTACTGCTGTTTAAAAAACCTTTATAATTATATTTTATATATATATGTATACAAGGCGGCATGGTGGTGCAGTGGATAGCGCTGTCGCCTCACAGCAAGAAGGTCTCGAGTTCGAATCCAGGCCGGGGGCCTTTCTGTGTGGAGTTTGCATGTTCTCCCGTGTCCGCGTGGGTTTCCTCCGGTACTCCGGTTTCTTCCCACAGTCCAAAGACATGCACGTTAGGCTAATCGGAGAGTCTAAATTGCCCGTAGGTATGAGTGTGTGAGTGAATGGTGTATGTAGTGCCCTGCGATGGATTGGCGACCTGTCCAGGGTGTATTCCTGCCTCTCGTCCCAATGCATGCTGGGATAGGCTCCAGCCCTCCCGCGACCCTAACTAGGAATAAGCGGCTGAAGATGAGATGAGATGAGATATATATATATATATACACTACCGGTCAAAAGTTTTAGAACACTCCCATTTTCCAGTTTTTACTGAAATTTAAGCAGTTCAAGTCCAGTGAATAACCTGAAATGGTACAAAGGTAAGCGGTAAACTGCCAGAGGTTAAAAAAAAAAAAAGTTTAGGTTACCAAAAACTGAAAAATAATGTACATTTCAGAGTTTGCTTAAATTTCAGTAAAAACTGGACAATGGGGGTGTTCTTTTGACCGGTAGTGTATATGCATCATGCAACAATAGTTATTATATTGCTATCGTAATTACCCGAGTGAGTCATTGTTGTTTGTGTTGTTGTTGTTGTTGTTGTGAAATTCTTACCCATGGAAGCCATTTTTTCCAGGGACATTTCCAGAATAAGATCAGTAGCAGTACCTTTCTGAAATGAAGCAATTTATTTCAAATTCTTTTCCCATTTTCTCCCAGTTTGGTGGCCAATTGCACTCTCTTCTAGTTCAGCTACCAACCCCCCGCCCCCACTCCTCCCCAAGCTCGAACCCATGGCTGCAGTGGGCAACCTGCACTTACAACTGGTGTCTTTACCGGTTAAAGTAGAAGTAGAATTGTGACACCCTGCTGTGGAGTGGAGTGGGTGGCAGTGGCAGTGGGAGTGGGAGTGGGTAGTGTCTCTGCTGTGGAGTGGAGTGGGTAGTGTGTGGAGCAAGGCCTTTTTGCTCACAGTGGGCAGATGGGGCTTAGCCAGGAGACAGAAAGGAGCTGTGAAATAAATAATCCTACTCCAGACAACCTCCCCAGCTGCTGGCTCACTCTCCCCCTTTCCCTCTCCCCATCCCTCTATCCCTCTCCCTCTCCCCATCCCTCTATCCCTCTCCCCATCCCTCTATCCCTCTCCCTCTCTCTCCTGCTTGTGCCTCATCACCATGGCTGGGCATGCTGGTCTGTTCACTGCCAGTAGGGCTGCGTTCACCTGCCTATTCAGGTAACCGCTCTGCAGCCTGGGATACCTTGGTGCGAAAATACAATCTTTTATTTATGTATTTATTTGTCAGGGACATGGCAAATATCAGTGTTACACTGTAACGAAACAAACAGAACACAAGCATCAGATGCATTGCATTAAGTATTTATAGCCAAAGGCTCATTTCCATTTCCCGTCTTTTTCAATTTCCAACGCCTGTCTCCAGTAAACTACAGGACGAAAAGAAAACGAACAAAACAAAATACATGCACGAACACATAAAAAAAAAGAAAAAAAAAAAGAACATCCACTTGATGCAGAAACAGCAAATTATAAAGCCAAACAACACCACACACACATTTTCAGAAACACCTGCACAGTCACCAGTGTATTATCTTGCTGATGTGTTTTTCCCTCTCAGTTAAGGCCAGGGCTGTCTCCAGGTCAGTTCTGAGACTCATGGTTTACATGTGGAGTGTCTCTGGTCAGTGGACCGAGAGTGGGTCTCAAAGACGAAAGACGCAGACGCAGACAGGGACACTGATTGGCTCTTAAGCTGTTGCTATGGGGGTCATGCTGCTCAGTCATTGGCCAGGACCAAAAAGTATTTACCAGGGACATGGCAAAAGCATTATTACAGTGTTTGCAAAAGCAAGCCTCGGATGCACTGCTACATAAGAGAAATAAGAGAAAGGGAGGGAGAAAGGGATGACGCAGGCGAGGGAGAAGGGAGAGGACGGATGCAGAACGAGTGGAGCGAGAGAGAAGGGAGAGACGCCCCAAGCCCTTTTCCCTCCACATGGCCGCTCTCATTTTGCGCTCCTCTGTCCCAGAGCTCCGTCACCCTCAGATTGAGTGCGTTTTCCTGCGCTGACTCATTTTGTGCACGTCATTTTCATCTTCACTGTGAAGCTTTTTGCATGATTTATTTTGATTATTTGCTGGTCAGACTGTGCTGCTAACTGTCCCCCCCCATGAAAATATAGTGAATTAACCATGATAAATCGTAAGTTATGACATTATTACATGACATAATAGGTATTTAACAGACACTCTTATCCAGAGCGACTTACATACAACCCATTTATACAGCTGGATATTTTACTGAAGCAATTCAGGTTAAGTACCTTGCTCAAGGGTACAACAGCAATGTCCCACCTGGGACTCGAACCTGCAACCTCTGCGTTACAAGCCCAGTTCCCTAACCATTTGATACATATTGTGGCAGCCCAAAGGGTTGCCCCAGAAAATGGCTGCCTGGCCTCCAACACATGGCAGCCATTTTCACTACATTTCCCAGCAAGCCACAGCAACACCTGAACGAAGTCAGGCAATGGGAGCTAACGACCAGCTGAAGGCCATTGCAAGGCCTATTTAAAGGACTCGCTCCCAGCACACATGGAGAGGAGTAGGAACGTGAGTTAGAAGGAGTTATTGTGTTTGGAGAGAAAGAGAACTGTGAAGTCGACTGACCAGCCAGTGTTTTGGAGAGAGTGTTTGTTGGAGTGTGATTTTTGTGTACGAATTTGGATTGTTTTGAGGACCCCCTTTGGATTTGGATTACGGACTGGATTGTGGACTTGGACCTGGATTTTGGATTGGAACGAACATTGACAAAGAGATAAGGATTGCGGACTTTGTGTTTGTATTCCCCTGAAGACCCCACCCTTTGTTTTGTGTTTGTTCGTTTAATAAAGCATCATTTTGCTTATATTACTGCCTCCTCCGTGTTCTTGCACTTGCCTACGCCCTCTGCAAGGTCCGTGAGTGTCGCCCAACCCCTGGGGACACCACTATATATATATACTGTATATATATGCCATTTAGCAGACGCTTTTATCCAAAGCGACTTTCAGAAATGAATGCATACTTTTTTCTCCCCACCCCCCACCCCTCAGTGTGGCCCCAATGGGAATCACCCGCACACAAGCTAAGCGTTATCAGCGCCATGCTCTACCTACTGAGCCACACAGAACCACTACATGATACATTATGATACATAGACAGTGTGTGCATCAGGCAAGACGCTGCCCTTCTGCCTGAAATTGCGTCTACAACATTCCTGGACGACATTTTGGGGCGTATACCGTTTAGTGTGGGCGTGTAAGCTGCGGCTTTACAAGGGTGTGGACACCAGCCACTCAGCTGCAGCATTTCACCGTTTCACGGTGCAACAATGTTTAAAAAAAGATTTTGTTTCAGATTTTTCCCTATTTTCTCCCAATTTAGTAGCCAATTATACCCTCTTTTCATGTCAACTATCCCCCTCCTCGTATTGTGAGCTCGCTGCCGTAGTCCTGAGACCGATGCACCGCCTCCTCCGAGCTGGAACTCGCCAAGCGGTCAGCTGTAACTGCGGTACACAAAGAGTCACTCTTAATTGCGGAGAGCTCGTACCGGCTTCCCTCCTCCCTCCTTGGGGCAGACAGCCAATCGCCGCCCCCTAGTAGCACTCCTGGTGGCAGTGGGCAGCATGCGCCCCGGTCAGACGCTCTGACCGCTACACCACCCGGGAGGCCTGTGAAAGCAGCGAGATTCTTGCACTGAGCAGCAGCTTGGACTTACAACAAGTGTGTGGGGCTGTGAACTTGCTGTCAATCAAACCAAGGTCAAACGGGACTGGGACACTGCCCTGCCGCACTGGGGCAGCAGGTTTTTAAACGAAACGGCTAAGATAAATGATCTAGTTATCTATCTAGCTACTAAACTGTTTCTGTTTTTAAATGAATTTGATCTGCACGTTGACGATTTAATGATGGTCAAGATTGGATATACCGTGTACGGTAATGTTGACGCGAACTTACTTTGAAGGTTGACAACATGTCCGAAGAGAACAGCATACATGGCACTCTCGTTTTAACTAACGCTGTCGTTGTTAGATGGATTATAATCGTCACTGAATTGCAAACTGCTAAAAATAACTCCTTTTAATCAACAAGAAAACTTGAATAGCAGTAGCACAGACGGCAGCTCACACAGTTGTAACCGATATTAAATGTTTTTGAGTAGGCTATATGCTTGAAAATCTGTGGCTTCACAAGACAGTTATCAATTATTGGAAACGTTAGCTAACGTTGGCTGGATGATAGATAAACTCCAAGCTAAGGCCTTTCCAGCTCTGGACATTAGCAAGACATTTAGCAAGCAAGCTACAAAACTACAAAGCCAACAGCACATCGCTAAACGTAATGTTACCCTTTTATTGTTTGAAGAATAAAGACGCTGATCAAGCAATGCAAGATTTAGCTAACGTTACCTAAGTCATTGATAGCTATTCTCGAATATCAGTCTGCCAGGTTGCTCAACCCCCGCTTAGTTGACGTTTAAACAAACTTATGTTGGTAAATTTGTTGCATTAAAAAAATTCTGGGAATTATTCAATTCATATCAAATTGCGGTGGCAAAGCTCATTGCTAGGGTGGCACCTGCCACCCCATGCCACACCCCTGGGGGGCGGGAATGTTGGCTCCGCTAGGTTGGTGGTTGGGTAATGTAACGAGGTGAAGTTTGTAATTGGCCACACACAGTCGCCATACCTGCAGTGTTGAAAACGTGCACGTAGCATTTTGGTGCTCTTGAATACACCCCTGATATCACATTAAATCCGAGCTGAACAGTTTTGAACAACCTGATTCACTCAGGTGTCTTCTGGCCTCGTTTCTTCTCTGCTCAGGTGGATCGCTTTGGATGGGAAGCACCTCCTAATCTCCCAAACCCTGTCACCATGACGACGACGCTGCAGAGGCTGGGCTTCAAGCTGGCCCCGCCCCCTGGTGACGCGAGCCCGGAGCGGCTGTACAGCTGCGAGGACGAAATCGAGCGCAATCACGACATCATCCCCTCCGTCGTCTGCTCCGTGTGCTGCCTCTTTGGCATCATCTACTGCTTCTTCGGTGAGACAGCCAGGCTGGGAGAGAGCAGGGCATGCTGGGAGAGAGCAGAGCATGCTGGGAGAGAGCAGAGCATGCTGGGAGAGAGTAGAGCATGATGGGAGAGAGCAGAGCATGCTGGGAGAGAGTAGAGCATGATGGGAGAGAGAGTAGAGCATGCTGGGAGAGAGCAGAGCATGCTGGGAGAGAGTAGAGCATGATGGGAGAGAGCAGAGCATGATGGGAGAGAGCAGAGCATGCTGAGAGAGAGCAGAGCATGCTGGGAGAGAGCAGAGCATGATGGGAGAGAGCAGAGCATGATGGGAGAGAGAGTAGAGCATGATGGGAGAGAGCAGAGCATGATGGGAGAGAGAGTAGAGCATGATGGGAGAGAGCAGAGCATGATGGGAGAGAGCAGAGCATGCTGGGAGAGAGCAGAGCATGATGGGAGAGAGCAGAGCATGATGGGAGAGAGCAGAGCATGATGGGAGAGAGCAGAGCATGCTGGGAGAGAGCAGAGCATGATGGGAGAGAGAGTAGAGCATGATGGGAGAGAGCAGAGCATGATGGGAGAGAGCAGAGAATGCTGGGAGAGAGCAGAGCATGATGGGAGAGAGCAGAGCATGATGGGAGAGAGCAGAGCATGATGGGAGAGAGCAGAGAATGCTGGGAGAGAGCAGAGCATGATGGGAGAGAGCAGAGCATGATGGGAGAGAGAGTAGAGCATGATGGGAGAGAGCAGAGCATGCATGATGGGAGAGAGCAGAGCATGATGGGAGAGAGCAGAGCATGATGGGAGAGAGCAGAGCATGATGGGAGAGAGAGTAGAGCATGATGGGAGAGAGCAGAGCATGATGGGAGAGAGCAGAGAATGCTGGGAGAGAGCAGAGCATGATGGGAGAGAGCAGAGAATGCTGGGAGAGAGCAGAGCATGATGGGAGAGAGCAGAGCATGATGGGAGAGAGCAGAGCATGCTGGGAGAGAGTAGAGCATGATGGGAGAGAGCAGAGCATGATGGGAGAGAGCAGAGCATGCTGGGAGAGAGTAGAGCATGCTGGGAGAGAGCAGAGCATGATGGGAGAGAGCAGAGCATGCTGGGAGAGAGCAGAGCATGATGGGAGAGAGCAGAGCATGATGGGAGAGAGCAGAGCATGCTGGGAGAGAGCAGAGCATGCTGGGAGAGAGCAGAGCATGATGGGAGAGAGCAGAGCATGCTCTGCATTAATTATATGCATTAGAGTATATGCATTAATTCTCTCTCTTCCTCCCTCTCCCCCCCACGCACCTCCCTTTCCTCTCTCCTCCCCCTCTCCTCTCCTCCTCCAGGGTACCGCTGCTTCAAGGCGGTGACGTTCCTGACGGGCCTGATGTTCGGCTCCGTCGTCGTCTTCGCGCTGTGCCACGGGAGCTGGGTGCGGGCGCGCGCGGGCGTGGGCCTGGGCGTGGGCGCGCTGTGCGGCCTGGTGACCATGCTGGTGCGCAGCGTGGGCCTCTTCATGGCGGGCCTCCTCCTGGGCCTGCTCCTGGCGGCGGCGGGCCTGCTGGCGGCGGAGGAGCTGTACCGGCCGCGCACGGCGTGGGTCCCGCTGGGCACGCTGCTGGGCTCGGGCGCGCTCTTCGCCCTGCTCACGCTGCGCTGGCCGCGCTGCTTCGCCACGCTGTCCACCGCCGTGTTCGGCGCCGCCGTTATCACCGCCGCCGTCGACTACGCGGCCGAGCTGCTGCTGCTGGCGCGCCTGGCGTACGAGCGCGTGGCGACGGCGTCGGGGGCCGGGCGCCGGCCCGTGTGCTCGCTCAGCTGGGCCGTGCTGGGGGCGTGGCCCACGCTCGCGCTGCTTGGCGCGCTCGTGCAGTGGAAGGTCACCGCCGAGGGGTACGCACACACCGAGGGTGAGTCCCGCTCAGTCCGGTCCGGTCTGGTCTGGTCTGGAATGGGTTTGGGTCTAAACTTGGCCTGGTCTGGTCTGGGTCCAGATCTGCAGCACCAGTACACAATAATCTGCTCAACGTTGAGATTTTCAGCATTTAGCCCACGCTCTTATCCAGGACGGCTCACCGTTTTTTACATACAATCCATTCATACAGTTGGATGGATTTACTGAAGCAATTCATGTTCAGTACCTTTAGCTCAAGGGTACAACTGCAGGTGGGGTACCTGTCACTAACCATTATACTGCATTATTATTCTCTCTCTCTCTCTCTCTCTCTCTCTCTCTCTCTCTCTCTCTCTCTCTCTCTCTCTCTCTCTCTCTCTCTCTCTCTCTGTCTCTGTCTCTCTCTCTCTCTCTCTCTCTCTCTCTCTCTCTCTCTCTCTCTCTCTCTCTCTCTCTCTCTCTCTCTCTCTCTCTCTCTCTCTCTCTCTCTCTCTCTCTCTCTCTCTCTCTCTCTCTCTCTCTCTCTCTCTCTCTCTCTCTCTCTCTCTCTCTCTCTCTCTCTCTGTCTCTCTCTCTCTCTCTCTCTCTCTCTCTCTCTGTCTCTCTCTCTCTCTCTCTCTCTGTCTCTCTCTCTCTCTCTCTGTCTCTGTCTCTCTCTCTCTCTCTCTCTCTCTCTCTCTCTCTCTCTCTCTCTCTCTCTCTCTCTCTCTCTCTCTGTCTCTCTCTCTCTCTCTCTCTCTCTCTCTCTCTCTCTCTCTCGCTCTCTCTCTCTCTCTCTCTCTGTCTCTCTCTCTGTCTCTGTCTCTCTCCTCTCTCTCTCAGTAATTATCAGCCGTCAGCAGCAACGGGTGCAGTTGATGCGGATCAGTCAGAAGGAGGAGAGGAGAGAGGGAAGGAAGAAGAAGAAGAAACAGCGACGGCACCACCACCCTCCCCACGCACACCCCCCCAAACCGCTGCACCCAGAACCCGCCTACCGCCGGAAACCCAAGCCCATCCGTCGCTACGACGGCGACGTGCTTTCTCCTGTGAGACAACCGCTCTCCGTCTCTCTCTCTCTCCTCACTCTGTTTCTCTCACTCCCTCTCTACATCTCTCTCTCTCCTCATTATGTCCCTCTCCTTCTCTCACTCGTTCTCTCCCGCTCTCCCTCTCTCCATCTCTCTCTCCTCTCACTGTCCCTCTCTGGTATAATGAGCCAGCCTGGTTCAGCTCTGCAGTGGGAAAGGGCTCTAATGAGCCAGCCTGGTTCAGCTCTACAGTGGGAAAGGGCTATAATGAGCCAGCCTGGTTCAGCTCTACAGTGGGAAAGGGCTATAATGAGCCAGCCTGGTTCAGCTCTACAGTGGGAAAGGGCTCTAATGAGCCAGCCTGGTTCAGCTCTACAGTGGGAAAGGGCTCTAATGAGCCAGCCTGGTTCAGCTCTACAGTGGGAAAGGGCTCTAATGAGCCAGCCTGGTTCAGCTCTACAGTGGGAAAGGGCTCTAATGAGCCAGCCTGGTTCAGCTCTACAGTGGAAAAGGGCTCTAATGAGCCAGCCTGGTTCAGCTCTACAGTGGGAAAGGGCTCTAATGAGCCAGCCTGGTTCAGCTCTACAGTGGGAAAGGGGTAAAACAGTATCTTTCTCTCTCCCAACCCCCGCCCCCTCTCTGTTTCAGAGTTACATCCAGAGTTTTCGGGACAGACAGGGAGGGGGCGGACATGCGTACCCTCCGGGCCGGCTGGTGAGTGGGACCCACACCACGGTGGACCTGGACTATGACTGCGGCTCCACCGTGCCTCTAACGGCCTTGGCGAGCCCTGCTGTGCGGGAGTGAGGCTGGTCCGCTGGCGGTACCGCAGCATGTTTGCGTGTGAGAGAGAGATGGAGACCACCGCTCCTCTCCTCGAGTCTCTCTCCCTGGGTCCAGACCGCCGCTCCTCCCCCGCCCCACCTCTGTACCCCCCTCACCCCTACCAGCATGGCTCTGCTCAAATGTGGGGTGTGGGGTACATCACGCGCGCATAGCGGTGCCTGGAGCGGGACGTGGCCGGGTGGACTCCGTGAGAACTTAGTACCCGAGGCTGACATCGCGTGTTCGCGCACAGTGGTGTCACTCGATTACGTGCAGCTCCGAAGTTCATTCCGGGTGGATTTTAATCTCTGGAAGAACTCTCCGGAAACGCCCGCGGCTTACATGGAAAAGACGAAAAACGAGACGACCACGACCAGAGATCCAAGCCATATATCGTCTCTCTCTCTCTCTCTCTCTCTCTCTCTCTCTCTCTCTCTCTCTCTCTCTCTCTCTGAACCCCACAGTGCTTTAGACATGCAGTTGTTTTGGACCATTACACACTGCGTGTTTGTTATTTTATCACTTTAAAAAAAAAGACTTCCTGTGGAATTCAGGGGATTTCCATTCAAATGAAAGTTTCCTGTTATGGAGAGGTGGGGGGAGGGGCTATCCTTCATTCCGTGCCCTTCCCCCTCCCCTTCCTCACAGACACACGGTTATTGAGAGTTTAACTCTATTTTTCTGTATTTTTTGCAGCCCTGTCATACTGTCCCTGTCTCATACCCAAGACTGCACTATACAATAAGAGATAAACACAGGTCACTGACCAAGTCAAGGAGACGCCAACATAAAGTGTCTTAGTGGGGCGTTTGGGCCACCATGAGCCGCCAGAACAGCTTCAAGGTGCCTTGGCAAAGATTCTACAAGTTCTTGAACTATACGAGGGGGCAGGTGGCCACCAAATTGGGAATAAATGTTGGGACAAATCTGAAATAAAAGGAATTTAAAATGAGCCGTTCTAATGCCACAGCCCAGGAGGAAACATGAGCTAGCTGTGTAAATAAGTGTTTGTGTGAATTGGCCATATTTACATATTTACACTCCTGGCTGCCCTCCTCTGGCCCTCTGCACATGCTCAGTCCATCTCCCCTGGCCCTCTGCACATGCTCAGTCCATCTCCCCTGGCCCTCTGCACATGCTCAGTCCGTCTCCTCTAGCCCTGTGCACATGCTCAGTCCGTCTCCTCTGGCCCTTTGGTTTCAGGTGTGCATACTGTACACACAGTGCTGTACTATTGCTGTTGTGATGTTTTTTCATCTTCCTCCATAGTTATTTTTCTAATGGATTGATCAAGTTCGTTTGCTGGACCTGACGTTAAAGTTGTACAATATCCCTTAAGGCATCGTGTCCCTCTGGAAGTACATTTACATTTACATTTTAGGCATTTAGCAGACGCTCTTATGCAGAGCAACTTGCACAGTTTACATTTCTTTACATACAATCCATTTATACAGCTGGATATTTTACTGAAGCAATTCAGTTTAAGTACCTTTAGCTCAAGGGTACAACAGCAGTGTCCCCATCTGGGAATTGGACCAGCAACCTCTGAGTTACAAGCGCAGCTCCCTAACCATTACACTACACTGCCAGCCAAATACATTAGTTATTTATTCATTTATTTATGTATTAATTAATTAAAGTTTAATCAGGATTAATTTGCATCGGTTCATGCTGTTGGCTCAGGGTTCCTGTCTGGGTTTAATGTTATTATTATTAGGGTGCCTGCTTTGCAAAATATTGCAATATTATTATTATTATCTTATGATTATTGTTAAGTGTATTATTATATTAATGCACGTCTTTGTGTGGGTCTGGATATGATAAATGTGATTCTAAAACCGTTTTATTTCTGACTCTGACCTTTTATTTCCTTTTGCTGAGTTTGTATGTGTGTGTGTGTGTGTGTGTGAGAGAGTGAGTGTGTGTGTGTGTGTGTGATTGTTCGCGTGTGTATATGTATGTGGGGTTATGGATACGCATGTTGTGGTACAGAAAGTGGAGAGAGATTGTAAGAACGTATGTATGAACGAGTTTACAAATGAGCAGTGTGTGCGATTTTTATTATAGCACATTATTAATTTATTTCAACAACGCCATGCATTGTTTAAAAAAACCCATTGAAAATATGTTTATGATTCATACGTGGCTGACAATGGGTAGCGATGTGACACATTGCTAAAAAGACGAGTTATTGTTGAGAGGTTGCTGTTCGTATATAATGCGTTTCCTGGTGCTTGTCCTTGGTGTTCCAGCTGAGTTCTCGCGTGTCCTTAAAACGCACGCGCTATTAGCGCTGAATACAGCTGGCCTCTAACCTTATTAGAGTTGAGGGTGACGAGCAGGGCAACACTAATTATCTCCATGGAAACATGATCTCCAGATTGGTCCTCTGTTCTCTCTGCCTTCATAACAGCACCGCGGTCTTTATTACAGAGGAAACTTCGGGTCCGTCTTTATCGTAAGCGCCAGTCTATGTTGTGCACCGCTAGAAAGGGATTAACAAAGTGGACTACCAGAGATTTTTTTAAGATAAATTCGGTTAGCAGAACAAGAGGCCACAGGTGGAAATTAGTTCAAGGCAACTTCCGCATGTATGTTAGGACGTTTTTTTTTACAGAGAGTTGTCAATGCCTGGAACAGCTTGTCAGGTCGGGTAGTAGAGGCAGACACACCTGGGCTATTCAAGTCCAGGCTAGACACAGTACTAGATTAGGACGTGATGAGCCGAGATGGGTTGAACGGCCCGTTCTCATCATTATGTACATTTACATTTACAGCATTTAGCAGACGCTCTTATCCAGAGCGACTTACAAGATGTATTCTTATGTTCTTATACAGCAATGAAGTGTAGAAAAAAGATCAATGTATTATATGTAGGCTATACAGTCAAGCCGGAAAGTCTGCACACCCCTTTCACCCTCTCCGCGTTTCATTGCGTTACAGACTTATTCTATGCTATGTTATGATGATGTATATTTATTGCGAGTGAATGTCAGCTTTAGAAGGACACGCAGCAAGCTGTTTGCTTTCGTTCTGACTGCAGGTGAAACGCACAAAGGGCTCCGCAGGTGGGACAGCGAGGCGGTGCTCTGCCCTCAGGCCGTGAGTCACCCCAGAGACGCGAGCGCGGCGTGCAGGTACTTGACCTGACTTGCTTCAGTAAAACACCCAGCTGTGTAAATAAATGCTCTGGATAAGAGTGTCCGCTAAAATGCCTGAAATGTAAATGTACATTTATAGAGCGCTATTCATCCAAAGCGCGTAGCTCAAAGTGCTTTACAGGGATGTCATTCGTTTATTCCAGTCACGCCGCTTGAGTCCCAGCAGAACCAACAGATCCGCAGCGCTGGGAACCTGTAATGGATTGCCCCGCACCAGTGTGTTCCCACTCAGGGAGTCTGGCATCCAATCACTTCCTGGTCCATTAGAGCAGCCGTGCTCTGCGCCCGTTACTGTGGGTACGGGCGCGCTCATTCTTCTTTCTCCCCCGACGTGAGAAGGCCGAGAGCGCCCGGCTGAGGGCCTTAACTTCCCACGCAGCCCTGCTCGCAATCATTACATTACATTACAGGCATTTGGCAGACGCTCTTATCCAGAGCGACGTACAACAAAGTGTTAACCGCAGTCAAGAACAGTTTCGCTGAGAGCCATCCTAGCGGGAAGTACAGTTCTTAGGTGCAAGGAGCAACCACATAGTTAAACTAGGACCCTGTAGGTAAATCTGTAGCCACAATTCAAAGGTAGCTATAAAGCACTCAGTGTGGAAAATAATGCCTAAGCCTAAAACAATACATAAACAAGTAGACATGTGTAATACTAAGCAACTAGTTAACAAAAACCGGACTACAGGGAGAGGTGCACCCTGAAGAGGTGAGTCTTCAGTCGTCGCTTGAAGGTGGCCAGGGTCTCAGCTGTTCTGACTTCCAGTCAGTCCACTGCCTGGTCAATCCACTGCCTGACCCGACATGTACCCTGAAATGGAGCTGCACGCCGCGCCCCCGTCTCTGGGGTGACTCAAGGCTGTCCCACCTGCGGAGCCCTTTGTGCGTTTCACCTGCAGTCAGAACGAAAGCAAACAGCTTGCTGCGTGTTCCGTCTAAAGCTGACATTCACTCGCAATAAATATACATCATCATAACATAGCATATGCCATTTAGCAGACGCTTTCATCCAAAGCGGCTCACAGTAGTGAACGCATACATTTTTCAGTACATGTGCTCCCAATTGGAAGCGAACCCGCAACCTAAGCGTTGTCAGCGCCGTGCTCTACCTACTGAGCCACACATTCCATACATTAGTATGGAATCTTATGTGGCTAGCTGACTAACATGGCACAACAGTTGTCGCTAAAACGGCAGTGTAGTATAGTGGATAGGGAAACTGGGCTTGTAACTCAGAGGTTGTGTGGAGGGAAGTTTCCAATACTTTGTTTGAACCTCGATCAACAGCTTCAAATAATTCAGTGCAATGAGTCCGGATCAAACAAACATTGTTTTATTAAACTAAATACGTGACACGGGAACCAACATCTGGCGAATGCACGCTGGCTATAGAACCTACATATTGTTATCGTTAGAGCCCGAAATGGTTCAATCTCCTCTTGTATGCCCCAAATGACAGCCTCACCCCTCTTTTCACAGCCATCCAAACACACACACACTTCCTGCTTTGGCAGTTTCTCACTCTAGCCCCCCCCCTTCGCTCTTCTCATCTCCTCTCAGGCCCAGGTGGTCTCAATAATGGCTATGGCATCCCTCCCATCTCCTAACAAAGACAGGTACTCTAAGGTCAAGATAACTTGAAGACTTGAAATGTTCACTTCTCATGCATTCCACTTAGGTGAGGCATCTTTTTGCAAAGCACAGCAAATTTAGCAACAGTTTCACACAGGCAAAGTCCTAGGCAATAACACATCTGACCGTCTGTCTGACATTTTACAACAGCAAGATGAGGTCCCGTGTCTTGTTCATCAAACAGATTCTCAACTGTTACACCTTTACATCAATTTATTTTCTTATACAAAATTAAACTTCCACAGTTGCAGGTTCAATTCCCAGGTGGGGCACTGCTGTCATACCCTTGAGCAAATGCACTTAATCTGAATTGCTTCAGTAAAATATCCAGCTGTATAAATGGATTGTATGTAAAGAAATGTAAACTGTGTAAGTCGCTCTGGATAAGTGCCAAAAATGTAATGAAACAAACAGTGCATCCATTTCCACCGTGTAACCGATAAACAATTCAATGACGACAAACCGTAAAATTCATGATTTTTTATATTTTTTATTTAGAACTCTCTGGTTACATCACAACATCTTTCTCTTTCTTTTAATCATTGCATAAAGTGCCATCGATTATATTAGTTAGCACGTTAGCTAAATAGCTACAAACAAGAGCTAACAACAACAACATTATTAGCATTAGCTGGCAACAAAAAGATGTGTGAATGTGAATTAAAGGGTTTAAGGGACAATAAACTCACGTTGCCAAGTTCGTTGAACCAAAGCTGATGCGTTTAAATAGACCCAAATGAATTTCTGAGAGGTGTCTACAGTTATCAACTACTAGTGCCAGATGCAAGTGACAAGTGTCAGTATTTTGTGGCGGCTTGGGTATACAGGATGAACAGTGGTATCAAGACTCGTGTTTCCTCAACTATAACAACACTATCACTCCAATATCGGACCGATCTGAAGTTAGCATCTGTGCTCTGTTGCCACAAGTGATTTTTCACGGTGAAATAACCAAAACACTGTGCATTGGGAGGTGGTTATGGTTCCTCCACGTCAGCCGTCCGGCCTGTTGCAAAACTGGAACCATCTGGCCCAGATCGTTCCTCGGTGAGGACATGAGCCCCACCTTGCTTCTGATTGGACCAACCTGCTTCAGCCACGCCCAGCTGCTTCCTGCTTGGCCCACCTGCCACACCCCCTCCCCATCCCACTTCTGATTGGACCAGCCTGCTTTAGCCATGCCCAGCTGCTTCCTGCCTGGCCCAGCATTACTGGCCCACCTCGGTCAGAGCAGTGTGTGAAAAGCACATGGCTGCTATCAATGAGACAGTAAGACTCGAGCAACAATCAGATCTTCTCAACAAGGACGTCCGGTGAGTGCAGGTCTTTATTACAGGCTTCTGCTGTCGTGACACGACATTCTACAAGCTGACACACGTGCGCGCTCGCAAGCAGGCACATGCACGTACACACACACACACACACACACGCACAAGCTCAGTAGAAACCCAGCCGTGATTAAAATTCTTGCGTTGGTGCATTTCTGTGGTTCACTTTCTCCCGTCCTCCTTCTTTCTCTGTCTACTTTTCTATTTTCTTTTTCCTTTTTCTTTATTATTACTTTATCATTAAATATTTCTGTAGCATTTCGTTAGTGTTCATGTCATGAGTGAGCCGTTTACTCGCGTGCATTAAAAACCGTGTCAGTGAAGGGTCACCATTGGTGTACGATCGTCTTCCTTTTTTTAAATGTAATTTTATTTTTTTCTTTGTTTTCTTTCCTCTGTGTCCTACATGACGTCCTCCTGGTGCTGTGTGGATTCACTGACGACCTGGGGACAGAGGCAGACAGACAGACAGACGGGGTCATTTAGGACACACAAGCAGACAGACATACAGACATACAGACAGACAGAGGGTCATTTAGGACACAAGCAGACAGACAGACAGCCAGGGGGTTATTTAGGACACACAAGCAGGCAGACAGACAGACAGGGGGTTATTTAGGACACACAAGCAGACAGACAGACAGGGGTACCTACCAAGGGACAGAGAGCAAGAAAACAGGCTGCTTGTGCTCCTATCTGCTCTGCTGCCTTCCCTCAATTTCACACTCAGTTAAACTCTGTCAGATTCACTCCGTCAGGTTCACTCTGTCAGAATCACACTCTCAGATTCACACTGTCAGGATCACACTGCCGGTTTCACTCTGTCTGGTTCACTCTGTCAGAATCACACTCTCAGATTCACACTGTCGGTTTCACTCTGTCGGGTTCACTCTGTCAGTGTCATAAGTCCCTCACGTCACTAACACTGACGGTTGGTGTCCTAGTCCTAGCAGTCCTGAGTAAATTAGTAAGTAATCATAAAGAGTAATAAGTAGTCTCTCTGTCCAGCCTACAGGAACCTCATTAGAGGTTGTGTGACCTGGCCTGATCAGAGCCTGTATGCAGCGGCAGCAGCCAAGTGGGGGGGGGGGCATCAGGCTCTGGCAGAGAACACGTATGTGGGCCCGCCTGCTGTGACCGGCAGTGAACACGCATGTGTGCTGTCCGGTGCGTGAGAGACACAGTCGTCCTTTGTTACAGATCTTAGATCAGTGATGGGGGGCCGCTGGGGAAGGGGTGAGTGCCAGTGGAGGGGGAGGGGCGGCGGTGGGGGTTGGCAGAGGTTCGAGGGACATGCTGGCAGAACCCAACACAACTTACTCAGTAAGCTCTAGCCGCCGCCCCCCCCTCGCCTATTCGTAGCTAACCTAAACAAACCAGCAAGGAACACATTTACCCACGAGGAAACATTGTGGGCTAACAGAACATGAGCAGGGTTTCAGGTGTGCTGTCAAGTCTGAATCCTGTGCTCTCCTCTGCGGAGAGTGTCCTTAACGCTGCTGTGCGGCCAGGGTATTTAACAAACGTGGCACAGTCTGTCTGGAGGATGTGCTGAGGTGGTGCACAAATAAAAGCTGGCTGAACTGCTTCTGTGATGTCACTTCCTGCGCATGGGGAATCTTGGGAATGTGAGTCCCAATCAGACCTTGCAGAAAAGCAGCGGTACTACAATTTTTTCTTTTGATTCTACCCTTTCTCGGTTTGTGTGTGTGCGAGTGCGTGTGTGTGAGTATGTGTCTGTGTGTGTGTGTGTGTGTGTGTGTGTGTGTGTGCGTGTGCGTGTGTGGAAGGCTCACCTCTCCATCGCGAGTCTCAATGGTCTTGATCAGCACCGTTTTCTTGGAGTGGACCTCAGAGGAGCGCTGGTGCTCTGGGCTAGTTTCTGTGGGAGACAGAGTCCCGGCCAGGTAATCAGACACCTCTCAACTCGGAGAGGGGAGAGAAACCTGCTCCTGCTCCACAAACGCTGTCACCTGGGCTCAAACGTCCAAGAACATCAATAATACAGACATTCTGTGGCTCCAGGCAACACAACACAAGAATGGAGTAATGTTTGAGCGTGGAGAACAGGCCGTTCAGCCCATCTAGGCTCGTCATTTTGCTTACAGAGTAACAAGTTAGTACCCCCTGCCCCCTCCATGTTTACAAGCGGCAACAGCAGGAAACGGTGTAAGATCTGCCGTTTCCAATATGCAGCACGAATCAGGCTTGCCTCCACATCCCATGTCCGCACTACCCTTATTACTTAAATAGCTGAGGGCGTGAATCAGTAAACAGCTGATGAGTTTAAGGAGAACCTCTGTCTCCCTCTGCTGGTAAAATATTGTAACCGCAGCACCAATGGTTAAAAAGTACAGCACAGTTAAAAAAGTACACATGGTTAATTTACTTGTTTCATATTACTGTACATAAACCTTTGGCGTACAGGGAAGATTTCAGTATGTACTATTCTTCGTTTCACATCTATTTGCAGTATTTTGTTACAGTGAAACACAGTTATGTCACAGCAACTGAAACAAGGTTATCTAAAAGGTATTTAGATACACACACGGAGACACACACGTTTAGACTTACAGTATAAAAACTACAAAGGTTAATTTAAAACGTGCGTAGCTCTGTGTTTCTTTTCTGCATTAGTACGTTTTTTGATTCAGTTTTATTCACCTCGGAAGCTGATGGTGGAGAATGACTGCACAGGAATTGAGATTCTGGAAAAAAAGAGGGAGAGAAGAGATTAGCAGTGAACGGTAGAGGCAGAGAGGTAACAGACTCACGTCTGGCCGATCGCGTCTCACGACACAGGAGCAGTGGACCCACGTGTTCTTTAAAAAAAACATTTTTATAAACCTTTGTTTCAGATTTTTCCCCCATATTTTGTGGACAATTATACCCTCTATTTATTTTGATTCGCGGTCCCCCATGAACTCGCCGCCCGTCACAACGGGTCAAGCTAATTCCCCGAGGCCGGCGATGATCCGCCTCCTCCGAGATGGAACTCGCCCTCGTTTTCCAGAGACACCCTTCGCGCTTCCCGGCGAGTTCGTGCTGGCTCAGCCTCCCACCTCCCCCTGGGGCAGACAGCCAAATGCCGCCTCCAATCGGGTCTGGTACAGTCGTGTTTCGAACCACAACCGTAATAGACCCAGTCAAAGTGAGGAGTGCATTAGACCGCTATGCTATCCGAGGCCCCCCCAATTGCTTTTTAACTGTATTTTATTACAGCAATGATGTCTAACCCCCCATCTATGTCCCTCTGTCTGTCCCCCCTCACAACTCTCTCTAACCCAATTCTCTCTCTCTCTGTCTGTCTCTTTCTCTCTCTCTCTAATTTAAACATCCATAATTTTCCTCCTCCCCTCCACCCCCCTTCCCCCTCCCTCTTCCTCTCTCCCTCTCTCAATTCAATTCAATATGCTTCACTGGAATGAAATACAGAAAGTATTTACCTTCTGTACTTAATGCCGATAAAGTATATTGAATTGAACACTGTTCAGATTCATATGATATTTTTATATACAGTATGTTGAGCGTCAGTCCCTCACCGGCTCTCCTCCCCTTCCAGCAGCTTCCTGTAGGTGGCGATCTCCACGTCCAGCGCCATCTTGACGTTGAGCAGGTCCTGGTACTCGCGCAGGTGTCTGGCCATCTCGTCCTTCATGGTGGAGATCTCCGCCTCCAGGCGAGCGATGGTGTCCTGGAAGCCCATGCCCTCCCGGCCGTACCTGTCCTCCATCTCTCTCATCTGCCTCATCAGAGACTCGTTCTGCAGGGAGAGATTATACAGTTATATATATTATACATATACTGTATATACGTATATACACTCAGTGGCCACTTTATTAGGTACACCTGTACACCTGCTCGTTAATTAAATTATCTAAGCAGCCAATCATGTGGCAGCAACCCAATGCAGAAAAGCATGCAGACATGGTCAAGAGGTTCAGTTGTTGTTCAGACCAAAAATCAGAATGGGGAAGAAATGTGATCTAAGTGACTTTGACCGTGGAATGATTATTGGTGCCAGACGGGGTGGTGTGAGTATCTCAGAAACGGCTGATCTCATAGGATTTTCACGCACAACAGTCTCTAGAGTTTACAGAGAATGGTGCGAAAAACAAAAAACATCCAGTGAGCGGCAGTTCTGTGGGCGAAAATGCCTTTTTAATGAGAGGTCAGAGGAGAATGGCCAGACTGGTTCCAGCTGACAGGAAGGTGACAGTAACTCAAATAACCACGCGTTACAACAGTGGTATGCAGAAGAGCATTTCTGAATGCACAACCCGTCGAACCTTGAAGTGGATGGGCTACAGCAGCAGAAGACCACACTGGGTTCCACTCCTGTCAGCTTAGAACAGGAAAGTGAGGCTACAGTGGGCACAGGCTCACCAAAACTGGACAGTTGAAGATTGGAAAAACGTCGCCTGGTCTGACAAATCTCAATTTCTGCTGCGACATGCAGATGGTAGGGTCAGAATTTGGCGTAAACAACATGAATTCATGCATCCATCCTGCCTTGTCAACGTGTCAACGGTTCAGGCTGGTGGTGGTGGTGTAATGGTGTGGGGAATGTTTTCTTGGCACGCATTAGGCCCCTTAATAACAATTGAGCATCGTTTAAATGCCACAGCCTACCTGAGTCTTGTTGCTGACCATGTGCATCCCTTTATGGCTACAGTCTACCCATCTTCTAATGGCTACTTCCAGCAGGATAATGCGCCATGTCACAAAGCACACATCATCTCAAGCTGGTTCCACGAACATGACAATGAGTTTAGTGTACTCCAATGGCCTCCACAGTCACCAGATCTCAGTCCAATAGAGCACCTTTGGGATGTGGTGGAACGGGAGATTCGCAACATGAATGTGCAGCCAACAAATCTGCAGCAACTGCGTGATGCCATCATGTCAACATGGACCAGAATATCTGAGGAATGTTTCCAGCACCTTGTTGAATTCATGCCACAAAGAATTCAGGCTGTTCTGGGGGCAAAGGGGGGTCCTACCAAGTACAATAAAGGTGTACCTAATTAACTGGCCACTGAGTGTATATATATATATATATATATATATATATATATAAATTCAGAGACTCATTGTGCAGAGAGTGACGGGGGCGGGGGGGATTTTTATATATATTGTGGTGCCACTTGGCCACACTCCAGGACCTTTTCAGAGGGCACAGGCAAGTTGAATAACCCGGAGGAGGCAGTATTCAAACCAAACGATGATTTTATTAAATGATCTTAACAAAAAGGGTGGGGTAATTGAAAACCAAACACAAAGTCCACAATCCTTATCTTTGTCCAAGTCCGTAATCCAAAATCATAATCCAATGCAGTTCCTCAATCAATCCAAAGTCGGTACACAAAACGGGGTCCTCAAAGTAATTCAAACACAATCCAAAACAATTATCACCCTCCCAGTGTGATACAAAACAGTCCTTTAAATAGGCCTCTAAATGGCCTTCAGCTGCCAGTAGTCCCAATTTCTTTACGGCCTTCAGCTGGTCGTCAGGTGGGACTGCAGGTTGCTTGGAACTGTAGTCTTTTTTCTCTCCAGTGGCTCCAGTTCATCCATTTCCTCGTCCTGCCCTTTGGGATGCCGCACATGACCTAGGGAGGGCTGAGCGGCACATGTCCAGCGGTGACCAGGAGAGCCACCTCTGGACATTGTCCCCTCTGGAAACGTCCGGATTCCACAGTCTCCATTCACCTCCTGTAACAGCATCTGACAGATGTTAGGGAATGCTGCAAGTTGCTCACCTCGTCTGCCACCAAACGGCCACCTGTGGGTGCTGGCTCTGGGCTCCACGGACGGAACAATCACCCCTCGGGTTCTGGACTTCACCAGCTTTCCATGGCTCCGCCAATGAACTTTGTGTCATTTCAGTATCTGTGATCCTCTTTTAGACCTTTTCTACCACTTCCATTCTGCTTCCCGGCGGTCAAGTTCAGCGACCGCGGAAAACATTTTCTTCAAATTACAGCTAATTTCATTCTTTGATTTTGTTTCCTGTCTCTCCACAAGTGAGAAATGTTAATCTCCATATTTCTTCTCTGTCTTTTCAGTTTTAATAGAAGAGATGGACTCACCATGCCAGGAGATGGTCGGGTGTTCAACCAGGCCTCAGCCACAGTTAAAAGGCTTTCTTCCACACTATGGTCCCACCACAGCTCATCCCCTGGCATGCTGCTCCTCCAGTCCCCCTCCAAGGTCCGGCAGGCTGAGCGGGACTGAGGACTATCAATCCCACTTTGATTCCAACATCTGGCCATCAGAGATCTCCACCTGGGTGCTAGAATCGTTCATAACACATTTTGCACATTCAAATTCTTCACTCACCCTTTCTAATTGATCCTGTAGATCAAGCACAGTTTCCGTTTGGATCTTTAAGACGTCCTGAAAAGAGTTCTCTGTGGCCTGGTGCTGGGCTTCTTTTTGGTCCAGCCTCTTAGTTACACCATGCAGTTTCTCTCTCAGGACAGTAAGCTCTTGATTTTTCTTTTGTTCTCTCAGGAGTGCTGCAGAGGTGGTTTGGTGAAGTTCCTACAAAGCCAGAATCTTCTCTTCTTGCTTTACAGTAAGGTTCTTCATATTCAAAAAACCCTCCCGTACCCCCTCTAGCTCTCCAAGCTGCCTTGCTCATTTCCCTAGTTGAGTCTTCACCTCTTCCAGCTGCACCTCCAGCTCCTGCCTTTCCTCGCTCTCCTGCTCTGCTCGGCTCTGGAGTTGCTCTGCCTCGGATGCATGGGCCTCTGCTGCGTTCCTTAGCTCTGCCTCCTTCTGAGCGAGCCTAGTCTGCACATCAAACAGCCCCCTGGGGTATTCCTCTTTGGCCTGGTCCTGGGACTCCTGGATGTCCAGACGCTGCAGATGCTCCTCCTCCAACATCTTTGTAATGTTTCTCATCTCTTCCTCCAGCGCCAGGCCGTGGGCCTCCACACACCTCACCTAATTGCCAAGAGCTGCCTTTTCCTTCTCCAGCTCCACAGCCATGTTCCCAATCTTCCTCAGGGAGTCAAGGTGCTCCTCCCGCAATTTCCCCATGGCCACCAGGTGGTGCTCATCCGAGGTCCCCAACTCAGCCTTCGTCCTGTACAGCTCAGACTGGACATTCTTCAGCTCCTGAACCTCCTGGAGGGTGACTCGCCATCTGTCTTCAAAAATGGCCGCCCGCCTCTGGTTCTTTACCAGGGCTTCCTTCTGGTCACGACAACATCTCTCTAGTTTGGCTAGTTTCTTCCTCTTTGCGCTTTATTCAGTGACGAAAGTGGTCAGGCTGAAAAAAAGCGGACAATTTTAATGACGTGTTGGCGGTGTTTACAGTGGGGTTTTACAGACGAAAATTAAGCCTAGTCACCCAATAGTCAAGTCTAATGGACAGTACAAATCACTCACTCATCACTACAAAGCAGTTTTTCCCCACACACAACACACATCACAAATGAAACCCCTACAAAATCCCTTTGCAACAGACACCATTAATGTGGTGCAGCTCTCTCGTCCACAGCAATCAACCCATCTATCCTCCACCCGCCCACACACTCCAAATTTGAGATGATTCACCATAAAAATTCTGTGTCTGAAAAACACCCCCTACAAATCTTAGGTATCTCTAAACGATAATGACATTTTAATTGGCCTGCTCTATCATAGCTAAGTTAAATACAGCCCAATGTTCTACAAACGTCTGTGCTGCTTAATACAAATCATCACTTACCCATACTACAAACTGCTGCATTTTCTTTCTGTCAACTTCTAACAAATAAGAGTATACCCATCCTCCTTCAGGACTAACAAAACAAATATATATACTTATTTCCTCCTTTTGCAAAATAACTCTCATTTTCACTGTCTTTTCATTGTCATATTTTTTATTTCCTTTGTCATCTTCCAAAAAAGTATATCCCTCCTCCTTTAACACTAACAAAAATAATTTTCTTTGTCGTTTTCCAAAATAATTCTCATTTTCATAGTTTTCAGTCTCATTTTTCATTTCCTTTCTGTCATTGAGCTTACTTAATAAATAGGCCTATTGTGTGTATCATTACACTGCTTATTTAATTAAGCTGGCATGCCCCATGTTGCGTAGCGGCAAGGGCAGGAAATATCGATTGAATGGAGTGCCAGCAGGAAGTATGACACTGAATCTATCAGCTGTGGCAGGTAGTGTGGCTTAAAGCTGTGGTAACACTGCTTGGTAAGGATAAGTTGTACTAAGGTGTACTAGAAAAATGGAAATAAGGTAGGACAACATAATAAACATGTTAAATCACTGTGTTTGTCTCTATGCAACCATCATTCAAGCCAAACTTTAAATTAATCTTTGGACAACTTGCAAGCATTGGCAAAGACAACAAAAAGAACTACTTGGATTTAGCCATGCCAACCACGTGAAACATGTGTTTAGCAGGCTACATGTGCGACTTTGTTTACTTGGCGCACAAACCGTCTGTTCAGGTCGGCACAAGCGGCACATGCCGTTTTGTGTGCCGGATTCAAATGGAGTGGACACCACGCCCGAGCGGTACAAACCGGCATTGTGCCGGTCGGGTTTTGGAACGGAGACCAAATGATGAACTAGCGAGATAGGCGCAAGGCATAATATTTCATGATGATTGAGTGCTAGTAAACCATGCTAGTGCTAGCCAGCTAAAATTGTATAAACAAAATTGAATTGTGTATCATTTAACTGAGTTTGACAAAGCCTAAATATTAATCGTGGCTATAGCTGGGTAACCACAAGCCTTCAATTCTTTATTCTATTTGTTATCCTACCTCTTGGTTTTTCACGCGGTCGTGGCTGCAATGGCTGGTGGAGCTGTAGAGACGGCGTCCCTGCTTGTTTAGCTAATGTTAGATGGTGTAACATTAGCATCAGTGACCGGTGAAAAAGCCGCGGACAAAGTGTAAGTGTTAATTTTGCTGTTGTGTTTTTTGCTACGGATGCGATCTTCCAAAGCCTTAAATCCTCTGGAGCCACAACTGACAATATCCGAACAATACGTGCAGAGTATTTTGCCAGAAATATCAACTTTTTTACAACAATCACCCACTGTCACTTTGGTAGTGTTCCCATTGACTGAAACAGAGAGTTTTTTGTCCAGCCAGTCCCAACGGAATCAGTTTTTTACAGATCTTTTAACCTCAAACTATCGTTTTTCTCAATCACTTTTGCCATTCTTCCTTCGCGGTCATTTCACTGTTTCTAGAGGCTTTAGCTAGCTAGCATGCCCATGATCGACAGTGACTGACAGTGACTACTAGTGTGTGTGTGTGCGCGCGCGTGCGCGCGCGCACGTGCGAGTGTCGCCTGCCCGTGCTGGGTCTGTGCAGGTGTGTCTGTGCTCAGTCCAAAATTGGCAGTTGGGCTAGCTAGGCTAGTGGCCAGAGTTCAGTAGCCTAATAGCTTGGTGGAAGAAGCTGTCTCTGAGCCTACTGGTCCTGGCCTGGAGACTGCGGTACCGTTTGCCTGACGGTAGCAGCTGGAACATGCTGTGGTTGGGGTGGCTGGGGTCTTTGATGATCCTGTGGGCTCTGCTGGCACACCGGCTGTTGTACAGTTCCTGGATGGAGGGGAGGGGCGTGCCTCCGCTGATGTGTTGAGCGGACCGCACCACCCTCTGCAGTGCCTTGCGGTTGAGGCCTGAGCAGTTTCCGTACCACGCGGTGATGTTGCCGGTCAGGATACTCTCAGTAGTGCCTCTGTAGAAAGCCCGCAGGATCTTGGGCCCCATCCCGAACTTCTTCAGCCGCCTGGGACTTTTCCTTCTTGTCCTTCCGATGGACCCTTCCAGGCACATTCTTCCCTCTCGGAACACTCGCTGGGTTGGTAACCATACACCACGGGGCGCCACTTCGTGCCAGTTGGGCCTGCTCCTTGTTCCACACCTCCTGACTCATCTCAAACATCACTTTAGACATGGCACACAGGCTCTTCCTCAGGAACAGTGGGCATGCTTCCATTGTCCGTTTTTGCATGTGCTCTGGCAACCTCAGGAAGGCGGCTATCACCTGTCTTTTCTCCAGAAACAAGTGCTTCTTCCCCTCTTTCTTTAGCCAGGAGAAGACTTTTGGATCATTTTATGAAATTATCTTGACAAAAACCCCATAGACTTTGTCCAAGTCTGTAATCCAAAGTCGAAATCCAATGCACTTCCTCAATCAATCCAAAGTCGGTACACAAAACGGGGTCCTCAAAGCAATCCAAACACAATCCAAAACAGCTCTCCACCACACCACCGTAGTCCCAATTTCTTTACGGCCTTCAGCTGGTCATCAGGTGGGACTTTTTTTTTCTTTCCTCCAGTGGCTCCCACAGGTTAGAGGCAACCATTACCTCGTCCTGCCTCTTGGGATGCCACACAATATATATATATATATATATACACTACCGGTCAAAAGTTTTAGAACACCCCCATTTTCCAGTTTTTATTGAAATTTAAGCAGTTCAAGTCCAGTGAATAACCTGAAATGGTACAAAGGTAAGCGGTAAGGTAAGGTTACCAAAAACTGAAAAATAATGTACATTTCAGAGTTATTAAAAAAGGCCCTTTTCAGGGAACAAGCAATGGGTTAGCATGGGTTAACAGTCACTCTGTGCAAGTCTGGATCCAGAAAAAGAACCCCAGACAATCACGCTTCCTCCTCCATGTTTGACAGTTGGTGTCACACACTGAGGAACCATCCTTTCGCCTACTTGACGGCCTACAAAAACCTTTAAAAATGTAATGTTTTCACATTTTTATTAATCGGTGCATAAGACCTTCTTCCAGTCTTCAGTAGTCCACTGGCGGTGCTTCATGGCCCAGGCAAGCCTCTTTTTCTTATTTTGCCATCTTAGCAATGGCTTTCTTACTGCCACTCGACCTGTCAAACCTGCAGCTCCAAGTCTTCTCTTCACAGTTGAAACTGAGACTTCCTTACTTCGACCAGTGTTTAGCTGTGCTTGAAGCTGTTGTCTTGTGAGCCGCCTATCACCCAAGCTGTTGACTCTCAGAAACTTGTCTTCTGATTTTGTTGTGGCT
The DNA here is from genome assembly GCA_029706075.1 of Aldrovandia affinis. Classification (NCBI taxonomy): domain Eukaryota; kingdom Metazoa; phylum Chordata; class Actinopteri; order Notacanthiformes; family Halosauridae; genus Aldrovandia; species Aldrovandia affinis. Next base: position 46,455 of record JAINUG010000214.1, read on the forward strand.
TTGGGTCTGCCAGACCTCTTCGTCCAGTTCCCAAGTGCCTTTTGATGGTGTAGGAAACTACTCACTGGCAAAAAAATTACATTCTTTTTCAGTTTTTGGTAACCTAAACTTTTTATTTTTTAACCTCTGGCAGTTTACCGCTTACCTTTGTACCATTTCAGGTTATTCACTGGACTTGAACTGCTTAAATATCAGTAAAAACTGGAAAATGGGGGTGTTCTAAAACCTTTGACCGGTAGTGTATATATTATACATATATTTTTTATTTTATTCTACTTATACCATGGCTACTTGCAACATGAATACACACTTGAAATGAATACACACTCAAATACAATTAAACAAATGTGTTGTAGAGTTTTGGTTGTTAACTTTTAAGTTATTTTCAGTTGTGAATCTAATGTTCAATTGAAGTAGTGTTGAATGTCTTGTGTATTGATTTGGAACAGTGATAAGGCCACTTTCACTGGAACTACTTCATAACTGTGCATTAACCAAGCCATGGCATAAAGGGAAAATAGAACAGAAAGCTGATCTCTAAAGGAAGTGATGCTTTCTGTGGTCTCTCCAGAGTCCCAGAACACAGATGGCCTTTACCTCACGTGTGTCATTCCTGGATCAAAAATAAAGCACCTTTGCATTGAACTGAATTGAGAGAGAGAAGGAGAGAACAGGAAAGAGAGAGAGTGGGAGAGAAAGGGAAGGAGGGGGAGAGGGAGAAGGAGAGGGAAAATGAAACAGAGGGAAAGGAAGAGAGGGATGTGGGAGAGGAGGAGGAAAGTGAGGGAGGGAGGGATGGAGGTTGTGAAGGAGGGGTGCAGGCCCCAGGAACACTCACGGTCCCCTTGAGTGAGTCGACCTCGCAGGTATACGACTGGATCTGGTGACGGAACTCCATGGTCTCCTGCTTGGCCTGACGCAGAGCGTCATTGTTTTTGGTCACGGCCTGGTTCAGATCCGTCACCTGCAGGAGAGGGAGAGACTGGTTCAGACCCCACACCTGAGAGGTGGGTTCAGACCCCACACCTGAGAGACCACCGTTGGTGTCGCACCTTGGACTTGTACCACTCCTCGGCCTCGGCGATGTTCTTGGCGGCGATGCCCTCGTACTGAGCCCTGATGTCCCGCAGTGCTGCGGTCAGGTCCGGTTTGGACATGTCCATTTGCACCTGCACCTGCGTCTCCTGCATCTGCGCCTGCAGCTCACGGATCTCCTGCAGGGGGCGCTGCACGTTACTCACCGGGACACGTGTACACATTTCATACAGTCTGTGAGCACTTTTAAGTCTCTCTTACAAGCACACTCTTATTGGCTATTTCGTTTTACTTGTGTCTTTGTTTTATCTGAAAAGTGAGCAGTGTGTGTGTGTGTGTGTGTGTGTGTGTGTGTGTGTGTGTGTGTGTGTGTGTGTGTGTGTGAGTGTGTGTATGTGTATGTGTGTGTGTGTGTGTGTGTGTGTTTGTGTGTGTGTGTGTGTGTGTGTGTGTGGACAGACCTCCTCATGAATCCTCTTGAGGAAGCTGATCTCCTCCTGTAAAGTCTCGATGCGTCTCTCCAGGTCCAGTCTGGCCAGTGTGGCAGCATCCACATCCTGCATGACAACGACACGCACAAAACACGCATGATGCCACACGCATGAAACACGCTACATGCCACACGCATGAAACACGATACACGCATGAAACATGCTCCAAACATGACACACAACCCTGGTGCTTGGTGCCTGTCACCACAGTCCAGTCTTTACCTCCACTGCGCAGAAACTGTGCACTATTGTCGTTCCAAATATCATCGTCACTCCAGAAGGATCAATGTTGTTGTTGCCATTAATAATTTGTAGTTTTTACATACAGTGGGTATAAGAAGTATTCACCCACCCTATTTTTCACATTTAATTTTCTTACTTCATTCTTACTTAATAATTGGGATTTCTTGCTACTGAGCAACACAAAATACTCTATAACATGAAATACAAAGTCTAAAGCTTTTTCTTCAAGGGCGTGAATACTTTTTATACCCACTGTACATGTGCATAATGTCAGTAAAGTGTTTTGAATGGAGCTGAAAGAGGGTGGAGGCATGCAGAGAGCCTTACAGCTCTGAAGGCGGCCAGGTTGTTCTCAGCATCCTCCTTCTGCAGGATTTCCTCCTGCAACCTGAGAGAGGGAGAGGGAGAAATAGACATTCAGGACACATCTTGTTTAAATGTCTTGTTCTCTGATTCCCACAGATTGCTGTGGCTCTAAGGTGTGGAGAGGGAGCTTGGAGCGACGGCCATTTTGACACAGTCTGCGCCCTTGGCATTCTTTGCCCGAGACCCTGACTGTGTGCAGATCCGGTTTTTAAAAGCACAGAGCCCAGCATGGGTATGCCCATCTCTCCCTTATTATTATTATTATTATTATTATTATTATTAATAATAATTATAATTATAATAATTATAATTATAATTATAATGGACTACATTGATATAGCACCTTTAAAATAACTCAAATGAATTTGCAGTGAAGGTGGGAAACTCAACTCAACCACCTGGGTGCTGGCACGGCAACCATCTTTGTGCCAGAACGCTCACCACCCATCAGGTTGAGAGGTGGGGAATTATTGAGCCAATGAAACTGGAGGATAGTGTCAAAAAGTCAAATGAAATTATGCTTTCTCAATAAAAACTTTAATTACAAAAATAAAAGAAACTGGAGGATGATGAGGTGGCAGGTTGAAAGAGGCATGCTGGGAATTTGACCTGGATCCTTGGTCATTGTTTGGTCAGTTCCACTGGCCTGGTGTGACATGACGTGAAACTGATTAAATGATTTCTGTTTGCAGGTCTGTTCACAGAACTGAAGCATTTTGCTCAACACGTGTGAAAGAGAGAGAGTGTGTGTGAGAGAGACAGAGTGAGAGCGAGTGGGAGAGAGAAACGGTAGAGATGTACAGAGAGATCTCGTCAGCACTGAGCAGCAGTACAGCCACTTCCTTTTATAGACTCTCACCATCCTCTGGGTACTGACATCTTCCAGAACCTGAAAGAAGACATCAGCTGGGCCCGGAGCCAGAGAAGGAGTCCATTCCCAAATAGGCAGCACTGGGCACTATCACACACACACACACACACACACACACATTCACACAAACCTCACTCACACAAACCACCTCACACTCACACAAACCACACAAACTCACACTCACACAAACCACACAAACTCACACTCACACAAACCACACAAACTCACACTCACACAAATCACACTCTGTGTGTGTGTGTGTGTGTGTGTGTGTGTGTGTAAGTGAGCGTGTGTCTGTACGTGTGTGTGTAAGTAAGTGTGTGTGTGTGGGAGTGTGGTTTGTGTGAGTGTGGTTTGTGGGAGCATAGGGCTCTGTGTAACAGACCCTGCACTTGATCAGGAATACTACGCCCCCTTCCCCCTCCCCAGGCTCACATGCCATGCAGAGGACCCCTGCAGCTGCTGTGGGGACGGGAAGTGGAAAGGTCACAGGAACGCAGGAGAGCAAGGACTAACTGGCAATGAGTCAGGTTCTCACTGAGCATGTGCAGTGAGACGGGCTCTAACTGAGCATGTGCGGGGAGACGGGCTCTAACTGAGCATGTGCGGTAAGCAGATTCATCACCCAGGTGGGTGGTTGAGGTGAGTTTCCCCCCCCCCTCACTGTAAAGCACTTTGAGCTCCTTGACACGCGATCCATGACTATTTGTATTATTTTATCCATTATAAATGCAATCCCTTACTGTTTTTATTAGTATTAAATGAGTGCATGTGGTGAGACAGAAACTAACTTCTCAACTTTCCTCCACATAGCCCTTCCTACCAGAACCCCAAGCCAGCTATGCAATGAAAAAGTACTGTAGATCACTTTCCTTTCCTAAAAAACCCATTTTACTCACATGAATGAGTTCATAAACTACTTTGGTTAATACTCGAGTTGGTTAATACAGTTATTGTATAATGTGTAGTTATGTATCACTTTCTGACACTTGGCACGCAGACGCAGTGTTTATTCAGCCGATGTGTATAACCTTTATGTAAAACATCGTCATGTTTGCGGAGCTGAGGGATACGGAATGCTTTGCATGCTGCAGACGGTAACAGTTTGAGCAGAGGGGGGGGCCGACAGTAAGGGGACACATTGAAACGGGACAGCTGCTGTGGGGGCCTCTGCCTCGCCCCGGGACCCGTCCAACGCAACAGGTGTGCACACACCTGTGTGTTCACACACTCAACTCATTACTCGTCTTCCTCCTGAGAGTCTGACCCAGCTGGGAGACGGTGAACTACGCCCGCAGCAAAGCATTAGATGGCGTTCTCCGCATCTGAGCTAATCGACTCTGTTTAGCAACTGCTGTTCCCAAAGTCACGGCCCTGCAGTTAAGCACTAATCGATTAGAACACCAGTGACACTAGCACTGGTGAGTCCTCAGGAGAGTAATCCAGACTGCTCTCTCACTCACTCACTCACTCACTCACTCACACACACACACACACACACACACACACACACATATACACACGCACACACACATACATACACACACACACAGTGAATACACACACACACACACACACACACACACACAGACACACACACTGTCACACACACACACACACACACACACACACACACACACAGGCAGGGGAGTGGGTGTATTTTTAGGGAATGAGAATGCTCTGGCGGGTGTTGAGAGCAGAGGGGGCAGGATGAGAATAGCGCTCTAATCTGGGAACAGCCCTGTGTGCCTCTCCCCTGACCATGTGGAGATAAAACCTGTAGGGGTCTCTGTGTATGACTGACCCCAGATCAGGCATGTGACATGAACTGTTATCGCCCTGCACAGAGAGAGGTCTGTCTGTGTGTGTGTGTGTGTGTGTGTGTGTGTGAGACTCACCCCAGATCAGCGATGAGGTACAAACTGGTATCGCCCTGTACAAAGGTCACTCACTTTTGTCTTCTGCGTTGTCCCTACCTTCATACAGAGACGACCGTTATCAAATCTCCCTCACACTGACTGACGTGCCCCACACACTCACACACCCTCTGTCATTCAGCAGCTGAAACTATTGAGCTGTTGCTGCATCGATTTTCAGCCTCTGGGATAACATGGGAGTGACCCACGGCCACCTCCAAAACCTCCACTGGATTCCCGGAGAGTTTGAGCTGCTGGCAATATCAGGGATGTGGCAGTACAGTACTGTGGCCGCTGTGGTCCACTGGGTCTCGTTGTGTGTGACTCACCTTCTTATCAATTACCCCTGCATCACCTTTCCATTTCGAAGAAACCGCTCACACTCTCAACATGGCTAAACCGAGCAGAGTTCAAACTGAGAGATGATTTCTCTAAACCGAGCAGAGGTCGATCTGAGAGACATTTTTTAAGAGGTACAGATTGTGCATCGTCAGCACCTTACTCAACTCTAACATTGCTCAACTCTAAGCGTTCAAATGCTAACCTTACTCACCGAATTGAATCAACTCTCAGCAAATGACAGCACTTTGCTCAACTCCGAGAAGACAGCAGAGCTGGCTTAAAATGTGTCACAATTTGGAAAGACGGGGATTTAGTCAGAATTAGTCGACGGCGGAAACGGCCGCGGGTCCGAGTCATCTACGGGAGATGATCGACCGAGCCGGACGATGGCACACGGTCGGTCATTCTCTCCTCTCCTTCTCGCAGAGAACCCCGTCCCTTCTCTCCCCCACACAGACCCCCGTCCCCCTTCTCTCCCCCCCCACACAGACCCCCGTCCCTCCTCCCCCACAGACCCCCGCCCTCACCTGAGTTTGAGCTTCTGCAAGTCGTCGGCCAGGTTGTCGCGCTCCACCTCCACGCGGCTCCTCTGATTGGTCAGCGCCTCCACCTGGTGGCGCAGCTCCCTCATCTCCTCCTCGTACATGTCGGCGATGCGCGTGGGCTCGCGGCCGCGCAGCCGCTCGATCTCCACCGCCAGCGTGCCGGTTCTGCTGCTCCAGGAAGCGCACCTTCTCGATGTAGCTGGCGAAGCGGTCGTTCAGGTGCTGCAGCTCCACCTTCTCGTTGGTGCGCGTGTGCAGGAAGTCCTGGTTCAGGCGTCCGCCAGGCTGAAGTCCAGCGTCTCGCCCAGGCCGGCGTAGGAGCGCGCGGCGCCGCCGCCGCCGTAGCCGGAGGACGACGCCCGGTAGCTGGAGTAGCTGGGCAGCGAGGAGGACTTGGTCACCTCGTAGACGCGGGACGCCATGTGGCCGGAGCCGCCGGAGCCACGGCCGGGCAGGAAGGGCGGGACGGCCCGGCCCGAGCCGAACATCCGTCGGTACGAGGAGGCCGAGGAGGACGAGGAGGTGGCGTACGCGTGGCGGCTCATGGCGGCGGTGGGGGGGGGTTTCTGTGACGGTCCGCGGGAGAAAGGGCTGGGTGGTGAGGCTCAGCTGGAGGTGCGGCACAATGAGGCGCGCTCGTCCCGAAATCCGCCTATTTGTAGCTGCCCCCACCCCCCCCTCACTCACACAGCCTCTTTTGTTCCCTCCTACTCCCACCTCACCCCCCTCTCTCTCTCTCTCTCTCTCTCTCTCTCTCTCTGTCTCTCTCTCTCTCTCTCTCTGTCTCTCTCTCTCTCTCTCTGTCTCTCTCTCTCTCTCTCTCTCTCTCTCTCTCTCTCTCTCTCTCTCTCTCTCTCTCTCTCTCTCTCTCTCTCTCTCTCTCTCTCTCTCTCTGTCTCTCTCTCTCTCTCTCTCTCTCTCTCTCTCTCTCTCTCTCTCTCTCTCTCTCTCTCTGTCTCTCTCTCTCTCTCATTCCCTGGTTCTATGAAGTCAGCTGTCACGGTTCTGGTGTCCAGTAGCCAGTTGGGGTCGCTGCCAGGTTGGGGAGGTGTATGGGGCAGGGGGACGGGCATTTGGGGAGGGAAGCTGCACGCCTGTCCCATCTCTGAGAGCTGTCGGGTCTCCAGGCCGAGACAGAAAGAATCGGTGCCACTTCTTAGTGGTCAACTCACCTTTCACACTACCCCCCCCACCAAAAAAACCTGCCCCTTCCTCTCTAAAAACATAAATTATATTTAAATAATAATAATAATAATAAACCTTTCATACATGGATTGCAGCTCAAAGTGCTTTACATTATAGCATTAAATAAACACTTATTTGAAAAGGAATGTAGAATAAATAAATACAATTCATAAAATGCAAGACATTTGAGTAAAATAAAGGCTATAATAAAAACAGGAAATACAAGCGAGAAAATGATAAGCTGGGTAGCTACCGAGCTGTGTCACGTTTTATAATGCGCTTTGTGTTTAAAAGTATTGTTAAAACTGCCCATACTGTCAGGGAGGCCAATTATTGTTGATATTGTCGCCTGTATCGTGTTGCTGTTGTAATAATATTGTAACTATAGTGCACTGATAATATAAAAAAAGTCAGGTGAACAGGTAAAACGCGTCATAGGTGTTGCTATATCGGGGAATACAGCACGGCTTCGAACGCCTCTCGGCCAATCACAATGCTCGATAGGATCTATCCGTTTTAGAACAATCCGTTTTAGAATAATCCGTTTTAGAATCGTGACGAGGCAGTCGTTATGAGGATCAGCTGTTAGGAGAAGGCAAAATAGTTGGTGAAAGGTCCTGGCTGCTGGCGGACTGTTTAGTGCCGACTTGCAAAAGGCAACGGCGGCGGTGTGATAGATGTTTACATGCTGGGTACGTCCCCTGACAGGATCGAACATTAACAGTTACTTTAGGAACCGCGCGGTTAATGGTGATTTAACAGACGGATTAATGTGTACGAAAGTGACGTTGGCTGACGTCAGCTGCTAGCCCTTTAGAAATTTCTGGAATAAAGATCGTAACCTTTTCTTGTTTGCCCTGCTGAAGCAGTACATACTCTGTTGGAAGGATGGACCCTAATTAATTGACTTATTAAAATAATGTCTTTAATTAAACATTGTCCTTGTAGTTGTGTTAAATATGTGGTATCCGTTTTATATAATAGCAATAAGGCATTCGAGGCCATGTTATATTGTGAATAAAATCACAGCTAAGGGACTGACGGCTTAGCCGTGACTTCAAGAACCCCAAAGCTGATCTCTAAAGGAAGTGAAGCTTTCTGTTGTCTCTCCAGGGTCATGGGTAGATAGTAACCATATTTTGCCCTATTTTGTCCAACTCCCGCGAGGTTTGACTGAATTAGGTTTACCAGCTCTTCTTTGAAATCTACCACTTTAGCGGCAAATAAACCTATCTGAAGTACTTTAACTCTTACGATTTGAAAAACACTTGCAAAATCCCTGAGAATTTTCAATGAAACATGTTACTAAACCAAAATGTCATATGGAAAAATCATTATTGTTCTAGACAGTGGTGAAAATAAATGTTTATTTGACAATTGTCAGTAATCCACAGGAATATTACTGTTGTCTAAAGGGTGAACGCTTGTACATTAGCTAGGTACTGGTGGGCTACTGTGGACTGCATTCCTTAACTTGGGAGATTTCTGGGAGATTTAATATCCTTTTCAGGCATTGGGGAGGCAAGGCTTAAATATGGGGGAGATGTGGGGCTGGCTGTGCTCACGGACTCTTACGCCCGAATCTACACACTGTGGTTCTGTGTGGCTCAGTAGGTAGAGCATGGCGTTGATGACGATTAGGTTGTGGGGTCGATTCCCATTGGAACCACATATACTGAAAAATGTATGCATTCAGTACTGTAAGTCGCTTTGGATAAAAGCATCTGATAAATAGCATACCGGAACATGGAATTGGCCATAACCATAAACCAACCTAATCCCAATTTTATGATGGGATGAAAGAAGAATCAAACTTACTGTACAGTACAGTAAACAAAAAAGCAAAGACGTTCAATCAATTATATGATACAGGTAGCTGCCTAAATAAAGGAAACACTTGAGCAAATGAAGGGTACTGGGGGCTCTGTTAGGGTGTGGGGTGCATTTTCCTGCCATGGTTTACATTTTACATTTTAAGCATTTAGCAGAGGTACACTCAACCCCGTAGAGGGCAAGGTAAACACCAATAAATACAAAGCCATTCTGAGTGATCACCTTCATCCTGTGGTGAAGCGTTTTTATCCTGATGGGAGTGGTCTCTTCCAGGATGACAATGCCCCCATCCACAGGGCACGAGGGGTCACAGAATGGTTTGATGAGCATGAAAACAATGTATACCACATGCCATGGCCATCTCAGTCACCAGGTCTCAACTCAATTGAACATTTATGGGAGATTCTGGAGCGGCGCCTGAGACAGCGTTTTCCACCACCATCAACAAAACACCACCTTCTTTTTATGTACGAATGGCGTTGCATCCCTCCAATGGAGTTCCAGACACTTGTAGAATCTGTGACAAGACACATTAAAGCTGTCCTGGCTCGCGGTGGCCCAACAGCCTATTAAGATACTTTATGTTGGTGTTTCCTTCATTTTTCCAGTTACCTGTACATACCTAGCTCTCTTCAGATGTGGGAAATGGGATAGGAGTTCACATGACACTTTTCCTTTAGGATCAGTGGTCAGTGAGCACACACATAAAAACACTGACAAATGGTCCAGATTCTGTCCTGGCTCACTGTGCATCGCCTTTTTCTCTTTTGATGTTTTCCGAAGCGCTGATATAAACAGAGAGTGTTTGACGATGCGCTGTGGTGACATCACAGCATAACAATGCGGTGAGGAGAACAGGGGCTGGATCGTCTGACCTTCCGGCGCTGCGCCGCGCTAACACCGCAGCCCGCTGCAAATGGGAACGTACGAACAGCCTGCCTCTATAAGGAAAGGCATCCGTGGATCAGAGGTGCACACTTCCAGACTCTCAGCACATCCCAAAAACACTGAGTGAATCATCACGCCGTGTCTCGGGCGCATATAAACACGGGGTGCCTTTAAACGCTTATGTCATAAACATCTGCCACGGGTCCTGGTTAGGGGAGGAGCAGCTGTGAATGCTGGGGATTCCTGGGGGTGGGGGGGGATTCTTACACCTCTCCTCTAAAGGTCCGCTGGACATTTTGAGTTTCCCACTTTGCTTGAGTGACACACGATACAGTCAGACGTTCATGACGGCTCAGCTCTGGGGGTTGAGAGGATTAGAGATTCGAATCGGGGGGGGGGCACGCTGAATCCACCTGAAATAATCCTACGTTGCGCCTCAAACAGCGTTTAACGCACCCGTATCGGCTGGTCCTTTACGAGTGTGAGCTGCCTATCACGGTCCCGGTTAGAAACCGGGGGGAGGGCGGATCAAAATAAAGAGAGGGTATAATAGGCCACTAAAATTGGGAGAAAGCAGGAAAAAAATCAAAAAAAAAAAAAAAAAAAGCCTAAATGTCCCGCTGACATACACTATCATACCGGGAGCGGGACGCTGCAGAGACCCCCCAGCTCGGACCAACCTGAAAGGTCAGCTACGCACCTCTTTGCTTCAGGCCACGTGCTCCACCTCTCAGAAGGTGGAGAGGAACACATGTGAGAGCAGTGATGGATGAAGTACACAAACCCTTTACTTGAGTAAAAAGCACAGATACCCTGATAAAATGTTACTCCAGTAAAAGTAAAAAGTCCTACATTTAACCCCATTTGGAGTGAAAGTAAAAGTAAAAATGGAAATACTTAAGTAAGCACAGATACTTGAAAAATGTACTTAAGTGCAGTAATTTGCTTAAGTAAAGTGAATGCACTTTGTTAGTGTGCACCACTGTGTGAGAGGGACTGGCTCATGCCTGCCTCCGTTCTGCACTATGACCCCTGTAGAGAACGCAAAGACTGAGAGGGGGTGTTTTCTTTCCCACGTGCTCCTTATCTGTGTCTGTGAAAGGGAAATGCATAACTAATGCCGGAATTGTGTTTGCGTTAACCAGTTATCCATATAGAAATCTTACTCTTTACTGTACATTTCAGTTCGCGGAAAGTTGGCAAAGAGGACATTGATCTATTTTCCATGCTCTGTAAGCATATGCTGTATGTTTATGTGTCTGCCGTTTTGTTCTTTTTGCTTTGTTTTAAAACGATCAAAAGCCAGCGGTTAATGTGATTAGCTAGTTAGTAAGTTTACTTGCGAGCAAAAAAACAACAAGATAGAATGTGTGATCTGCAGCCAACGGCTTTAAAAACAGATTCATGTCCTTATTTTCGAGAGCAAATACTAAAATAAGTTGTAACTCATATTAAGTGGAATGGTAAAACTTTATGATAAAGTACTGTAGTATATTATAGCCGTGCCAGCGCAGAAGAAATGTGTTTGGGTTGAACCATCACGGTCTATCACAGTACCGGATAGCATGTCTGTACCCAGATAACAATCTCTCTCCACCACGTCCAGGTGGCCATACGCACGTAGACCTCAGGTAAGTGGGAGTGCACAGTCGTGGAGGCGAGGTGGAGTTGAACTTGTCCCATGGAAACTAGATTTTAAATCTCAAATGATTCCGGTGTCAGCATGCAGAAATGTTACCAAATACAAAACTCAGACCCCCTCACCTGATACAGTGGGTCTGATTCAGTAGGTCTGATTCAATGGGTCTGATTCAGTGTGCTTGATTCAGTGGGTCTGGTTCAGTGGGTCTGATTCAGTGGGTCTGGTTCAGTGTGCTTGATTCAGTGGGTCTGGTTCAGTGTGCTTGATTCAGTGGGTCTGGTTCAGTGGGTCTGATTCAGTGGGTCTGGTTCAGTGGGTCTGATTCAGTGGGTCTGGTTCAGTGTGCTTGATTCAGTGTGCTTGATTCAGTGGGTCTGATTCAGTGGGTCTGGTTCAGTGGGTCTGATTCAGTGGGTCTGGTTCAGTGTGCTTGATTCAGTGGGTCTGGTTCAGTGTGCTTGATTCAGTGGGTCTGATTCAGTGGGTCTGGTTCAGTGGGTCTGGTTCAGTGGGTCTGATTCAGTGGGTCTGGTTCAGTGTGCTTGATTCAGTGGGCCTGCAGTCCACAGCTGCTGGTGTCATCACTATATATAGACTTCCAGAATCAACACTGTCACCATTCTGGCTTCCCTGGAGCTTGTCAGAGAAAGACAAGGGCTGACAGTGGACTGTAAACATCCCCCCTCCCAACTCTTATGTTCTCTCTCTCTCTCCCCCCCTCTCTCTCTCTCTCCTTTTCTTTGATTCTGCCTCTCATCTCTATATAAGGCTATGGGGGAAGCTGATACAGATCAGGAATAATGAATGAGAAAAACCTTTCCTCTGCTGCTGTCCTGAACTCTCTCTCTCTCTCTCTCTCTGTCTCTCTCTCTCTCTCCTCTCTCTCTGCCTGTCTTTTTCTCTCTTAATTTAATTCAATTCAATTCAATTCAAGAATGCCTTATTGAAATGACTGCATGTAACAATACTGACAAAGCACTTAACAATGAAAGAAGACTTAAGACAAACAGAATGAATATGGTTGCAATAAATAATAACAATAATAAAGAAAATGTAATTAAATTAAGGCGGCACGGTGGTGCAGTGGATAGCACTGTCGCCTCACAGCAAGAAGGTCTCGGGTTCGAATCCAGGCCGGGGCCTTTCTGTGTGGAGTTTGCATGTTCTCCCCGTGTCCGCGTGGGTTTCCCTCCGGGTACTCGGTTTCTTCCCACAGTCCAAAGACATGCACGTTAGGCTAATTGGAGAGTCTAAATTGCCCGTAGGTATGAGTGTGTGAGTGAATGGTGTGTGTGGCCTGCGATGGATTGGCGACCTGTCCAGGGTGTATTCCTGCCTCTCGCCCGGAACGCATGCTGGGATAGGCTCCAGCACCCCCCCACGACCCTGACCAGGAATAAGCGGCTTAGACAATGGATGGATGGATGGTAATTAAATTATTATAACCCCCTCAAAAAAAAACAATACTGACAACTAAAATAATGAAGAATGATGAAAAATGTAATAATAAAATAATAGCAATAAACTCTCCAATTGGTGTAATTGCTCTCATTCAGTCTCCTTCCCTCTCTCTCCCTCCCTCTCTCTGTTGTGCTGGCCGGCGCTGAGCTGTGCAGTCACTGCAACGGAGGAGGACACTTTCATGTGCAGCTTATGCAAGACGGACTGCAGGCCCCCAACTGACCAGAGGAGGCAACAGTGTGCGATGGGACGATGGGACAATCCTGGCAAATCAAGCCCTAATATTTGAGATGTAGTGCAGGCTTTTGAGACGTTTAATACAGATTTAGCATACGTCTTCACTTGCCGCCTTCAGCACAAGCAAAAGGGAATCACTGCGTAGTGCAAGCTGCCTACTGTGGTCGCGGTTCGAAAACCAGACCGTGTCAGACCGACTCTGGCCGGGAGCCCCGATCGGGGGCAGCATTTGGCTGTCTCCCCCAGGGGGAGGGCAAGTCGGCACGAGTTCGCCAAGGAGCAGTAGGGCATTCCTAAGAGCAGGTGGGCGAAGTTCCATCTCGGAGGAGGCGGATCATTGCCGGCCTTGGGATATTTCGAACAAAAGAAAAAAAAAAGAAAAAAATTGAATCACTGCCACTTTCCTGGAGTACCTTCTCCAAACGTGAACCGTGCACCCTCTGCCGTACAGACAGGCACACTAACACGTTAATCAAGAACTCTACACTCGCCTAGGCTCTTGCCGTGGCAAATCTTGCGCCGATGTGTGGGGCTCCCGGCCACAATTGGCACTAGCGTGGTCAGGATTCAACACCAGACTGTGGGACGCATCCAAACACTGTGAAAGGTGAAAGGTGAGTCACCCAGCAGCCACAATAGCTCTGTCTGATCAATATACAAAAGAGGATGAGCAGCTTGTTTTGTGTTGTAGAGATCATGTAGGCGGCAGGCGTACGGCCAAGGTCTTGGGGGGGCAGGGAGGGACTCCAGGTTTAAATTCCAGGACATACAGTTTGCAGGGGGGTGCGGGGGGGGGACATGCGAGTGTTGACGGGGGGTTCTTTTTTGACACACTACTGCTGCCAGGCAACACGCACAAACACACAGTTGCAGATTCCTTTATGATTAGCCACCAAGACAGTGGGGGAGAGGGAGAGAGAGAGAGAGAGAGAGAGAGAGGGTGAAAGAGATAGATGGGGGAGAGGGAGAGAGAGAGAGAGAGATGGGGGAGGGGGAGGGAGAGGGAGACTGAGAGGGAGAGAGAGAGAGAGAGGGGTAAGGGAGATGGGGGAGAGGGAGAGATAGGGGGTGGAGGAGAGGGGATAAGGCGTGAGTATGTGAACATGAGTATGTGTTGATGTGGGGGTGTGTTTGTGTGGCATGCCTGGATTTGTACAGGAATAATGCTTCTAGGGGCAGAGAGGAAGTTTAGACCCTGCCAGGGAAAGACACGTGTGGAAGACAGGCATCCTGAATGAGCAGGCTCTATATGGACCAGGAGAAATCCACAGACGGAGATGGGTCCACTGTATTCCACATTGAGATTTTTTTAAAATACAACAAAAATGATGGTTGCTGGTGCTTCACCATTATTCTTGTAGCTTTAACACGCTTTAAAAACATGAACCTGAACCCCCAATTGAGGTAGTATGTAATTGTATGTATTGTAAACTAGGATCAACCCACCTCTATTCAGAAAACACCAAACAGAATGTATAATTCTGCGATTATTTGATTACTCCAATAGTTTAATCGATGGGCACACTGTTTAAATTACTAAACCGTGCAGCAGGGAGAATGAATCCTTGAACAGAGGGTGCAACGCCACACAAGCTAAGTTATTTGCAGCCAACATAATTCTTGACTGCATGCAGGAAAATTAAACCTGTGAACTGTTCTGGACCAGTTGTCCTACACCACCAAGCTGACAGAGGGCGCTATTCAATTTGAACACACGTTTTTACCAAACTATCTGCTGCGACCGCGTTCTGCTGTGTAGAATTCTGCGCAGACATGAGGATCATTGAGTTGTTAGGATGGGCGCTGTGTACGGCCAGTAATTTGATTAATTCTGTCTGATCAGACAGATCGCACAATCTTTTTCTGAGCACGGCGCCTTCAAACTGTATTTGTGATCTTTGTATTTGTATCTTTTTTTTAAATTGTAATTGTAATTTTTTTTATTTGTTTCTCATTTTTCCCCCGTTTTTCTCCCAATTTGGTAACCAATTCAACCCTATATTTATTTCAATTCGCCCCTTCCCTCACGAGCCCACCGCCGTCCTCCGATTCGAGCTATTATCCCCAAGACCGGCGATGAGGCCCTAAATGAAGTAGTTTTGGTGAGAATAATCAAGCTTTTGCTGTTTTATCCCCACCAAGATTGCCAGACTGGATGGTCAACTTTTGTAAAATCCATGAATATGGAGCATAGATAGCACAAAAACTTGATGTGATAGAGCAAATCTGATCTCAGATTTGGATTCAGCAGCCCAAAATGAGGCAAAACCAGTTTCCAAAGTCCATGCAAGAAAGAAAAACATTATTTTTGTAGACCAGTGTTATCGCTTCTTTTAATAAAGTGGCTACCCGCGTAGTCCGTTTTGCATTACTACTGGACTCGGACTCTTTTAGTGATACACCACCCAACGCACGCTCGCTACAGTATTGTTAAGAAAAGAAAAAACACAAACCTATATTGCAACCAGAGATGGGCAGTATTTCTGTTACTTGTATTTGAAATACGTATTTTAATTACTTTTGAGTATTTTGTCATTTGTATTTGACAGGGCTGAACAAAATCAAATGTAATTTGTAACACGATACTTTAGGGTGGAGTAATTTTGTATTTTCAAAATACTCAAAATACTTTATCCATGATTCAAAGAACATAAAAAAATAACAACAGTACACGTAGACACACTCACACAGTGATTTTTAGACCCACTCTCTGTCGGTTGGACAAGGCAGTGAATGCATGCACACGTGGATGCATGCATGTATCTGGTCGCAGGGAGCTACTGAGAATTCTGCGCTTGTTTTCACACAAGCCTACTCACAGTATTCTAAGTGGCATTTTGAGAAATCGTGACGTGACGTGGAAAGTTAGAAAATACGATTTCTCAAAACGCCACTTTGTGACTCTAGAAACACTAGTTAGCATGTACAATTCAAGTTTGTACTGTACTATTTTCAGTATTTTTCTTTTATATACAAATAGCATCAAAGATAAGAAATTGGTTGTCAATAGCCCAAACAACCAAAATGGATGGAGTAATGTGGGCAAACTAATTAGGAGATGCTAAAAATGTGATTGTGCCTCTAACACTTAACACACGGCGATAGCCTATGTGATTTGGCCTTTTTGCTCATATTCATAGAGAAAGGCAGCCACCTATTCATATGTTGGCCTACGATAGCCAATTGGAGACACGTTTTTTTTTTTTTTTCCCTGTATTTTGAAAATACAAAATACATTATTTTATCTGATACATTTTCTGGCACCAGTATTTAGTATTTTGATCTGATACATTTATTTGAGGGGTATTTTGTATTTTGTAACAAGATACATTTTGATGTATCTTTGCCCATCTCTGATTGCAACAATTGTAGCATCCTGGCTTATCAATCGCTGCACATGTCCTCGGTTGATTTAAACTGTAAACGTGTTTCGTTTTTTTTCTTCTTTGATTGACTTTAATAGCCCACGCGCTACAATGTACAGGGTACATCACATTATATTGGGTGCACATTGCGTTGTAGTATTATTACATTTCGTGAAATATACCTCAACAGCACAGAGTTGGGCACTTTTCAGAGTTTTTAAAATATACGATCATAAACACACTGGAATGATGAATAAACTGCCGAATCTGCATATTCCGGCAACTGCTGTACTTCAATTTGAGCGCCTTTCCATACGTCAGGCCGACCGATGCCTCGCTTTCCTTTCGTCATTTCTCCGAAATCAGCTGACACCGAGCAAGAGTTTCTAAATACGCTGTTCTTGAATAATCTCTCCCCCCCCCTGCTAAGCGGTTTGCCTGGCATTCTCTTTCCGAACAGATTGGCAGCCCTGCTTGACCATTCACGGTGATAGGAACGTTTCGAGACGGACCAATCGGCACTTGGCGATGTCTTTCAGAGGGGAAAAAGTAGGAAAGATGAAAAAAAACCCCCATCATTTTGGCTCAAAACCACAGCGCTACTGAATCGCAGAGAAACAGAATGGTGCCTATGTAACGCAGGGCATTGATAAGACAAGAGGGAAATACAAAATTGTAACGTAGCCAATAAAACGCTTGTATCGACAGAGAGGCCAATAAACGAGAGGTTTAGTGAATCCACCAGAGGGAGTGAGAAGAATTGCTCGCCGATATTGTAGAAACGAAACATAAGCACACGTGAAGTTCAAGTTGTTTTGTGATTGGTAAAGGCATTTGGTCGCTGTTATCAACAAATGTGAGCAAAATCAAGCTATTATCCAACCTTGAATTACAAAATAAATGCCAGCTTGCATACTGCTGTTTTAGGAAGTAAATAAAACGAAAGTCGTGTTCCAGGTAAGTTTTATTTCCCTAGTTTTCTTCCTGATGAATCTTCCTGTTTGCGATCTTGTTGAGGTTTGATCAGTTATGAAATGTCCCATATTTCACACATATATAAAATGGGGCTTTGCCACTTAGTCATGTTTTACAGGTATAGCTCACCAACATTAATCTAGCTTCTTGTTCTCGACTCGGGAACCACCAGTTTACGGGTCCAAATTGATTATTTTTGAACAGTTGCTAGCAAACTTGCCATAATAATATCGGTTCTGGTAGCTTACTATATTATAACATTTTTGATCCACGTTTTGGCTTGACAGATATAGGCTGCAATTAAATATAATTGGTTAAATATAACCTGAAATCATTAATCAAAAATTAAATGATAAATTCCACTCAAGTTCAAATAACTTAAACAATTGGTCAGTCATGTAACGCCAGGCTATTGTCTCCGGATCACTAAGTAACTCGTGTAGCTATGTGGGTGTTCATGATACTACAGACTAGTTATACATGATGCATTTTCTCCATTCCAGACTTTAGCGGCTTTTTTTCTGCGGACGTTTGCTCCAGTTGGTGCACCTGAAGATTCGCAAGCTAGCCTGCTATTAGCAATATAACTTGGCTGGATTCCTCGGAACGCGCACGGTCGCCGGCTTGCTCTTTTGCGCTGTTAAAAACCCCAGGACTCGTGACTGGCTTTGTTACAATATTCACGATCTTGAAAATAAATGTTTAATCACGGTTAATGAAGTGTCTGGCGGTGCTAGTTCTCCACGTATTGGCCTCTGCTGTCTGTTCGCGTGCTCTATGCTTCCACATGAGCCTGGCGTTCAGCCGAACTGACAGATTCCGAACTGTGCTAGTCTATGTATCAATCTGTTCTTACCGGCCCGTGCCATCAAGCCATTCCGCAAGAGACTAAAAACCCACCTTATCAGACTCCACTACCACAGATTCTACATTAATTAACTTCCATCACTACTGTCTACATGTTTAAAAATGTAATTAAAAAAAACAAGAAAAAACAAAAACATGAACATTTATTTCCTTGTGTTACAGCTGCCAACAAGGATGTTCATTGCAGTGTTACCACACTGATCTCTTGCACTAACCACGATTAATCTTACCGTGTATAAATACCCTTTATATGTAAGTCGCTCTGGATAAGAGCGTCTACTAAATGCCTAAAACGTAAACGTAATGTCCCGTGTGTCCGCCTGTGCGGGCGTCTGTGCTTGCAGGATGGCGCAGTGGGAGAAGATAAAACACCTGGATGCCCAGCACCTGGAGAAGGTATCTAAGCTGTATGAGGGGAGTCCTGAGTTCCCCATGGACGTGCGACAGTACCTGGCCCAGTGGATAGAGGGCCAAGACTGGTGAGCGCAATTGCATCGATTAGCCTGTAGGTTTGTGTAGATTTGACAGTGGACGTGACTCTTCAGGGCCTTTCAGCTGTGTTTTCACACATCGCTTCATCTGAAGCTCACTGCACCCTCATGTCACGCGTAGCTCGCTTCTCGACGCAAGCGCAGATGACGGTCCTCTGGAAGAGGGGCATCTAGCCTCTACTAATCGCTGTGTCACTGTAAAAACGACGGAAGTTTACCATTTGCGTTATCGAGTTATGTTAGGCTACGCGTCTAATTAATTTACTACGAATTCTGCATTTTCTCAATTTTGGGATTATGGACTGGGATATTGAAAATGGATTATGGATTGCAACTTGGTTTTCCCCCTTCCCTTTGTGCTAATTCTGCTACACTTGGTGGAGACTGTGGGCAGGCAAACGTGCCTGAAAAGACAAAACTGGTCAATAATAAAGCTGTACACGGGAAAATGGAAGCAACCTGGCGCAACAAGCAATGAGTTTGAGGATCAGCGACAACAGGCGGCGCTGCTGCGTGCAGAAATCAGATGCCGTACCACCGCAGGATCCACAACAGAGCACCGGCCCCAACAGAGCACCGGCCCCAACAGAGCACCGGCCCCAACAGAGCACCGGCCCCAACAGAGCACCGGCCCCAACAGAGCACCGGCCCCAGATAAACCCCAGACAGTTCATCCTGAAGTTGACGGAAAGTGATGACATCGAAGCCTTTTTGCAAGCATTTGAGCGTACAGCCATGAGGAAAGAATGGGCCCCAGACAATGGGCTAGCTTGATTGCTCCTTTTTTGTCTGGGGTAGCCCAGAAAACATACCAGGATCTCACCGCAGACTAAATATAGGATTATGAAGTCCTTGAAAAGGAAACCCTGCACCGTTATGGATTCCCCCTCATGAGCCATGCGCAAAAGTTTGAGACGGTCCTCAAAGTCCTGCGGAGCAGCCGACCCCCCCAAACCTGAACCCACGACCCGAACAAAACAAACAAAAAAACAAAAAAAAATGGCCTTGTCCCCACACCAAAAAGCAGGTCCGCACATTCGTCTGACTTATCAGCTAATTTCCGCGGGGCATCCCAAACTTTGCCACCCTCACCACTCCCCTAACTGAGCTAACGAAGAATCGACTACCAATGCAGGTGAGGTGGACAGATGCGAAACCGCTTTCCAGAACCTGAAGGCGGTGCTATGTTCAGTAATGCTATGACCCGTTTTGGTGAGTCTGGATTTCAATAAACCACTCATGGTGCAGACGGATGGCTCAGAAATGGAGGGGAGGAACACCCTATCACATTCATCAGCAGAAATATTCAATGGTCGAAAAGGAATGGGCACTAGAGATGTTAAAATATTATGTCCTGGGTTGTCATTTTACTCTCATCATGGACCACGCACCACTAGTATGGATGTCGCGGGATAAGGATACCAATGCCCGCATAACAAGATGGTTTCTGTCACTGCAACCTTTCGCATTTTCTGTACTTCACAGTTTGGGGGCTGCCCACGGGAACACTGATGCCCTTTCCAGAAGGGATGCCTTATGGTGCTAGACCACCCCTCCCTTTGGGTCGGAGCTGAGGGGAAAGGTGTGTGGCAGTTTGTGAATCAGACAGATGTTTCTCCAACACATGGACAGTGTGGTTTTGTACTGTGGCAGCAGCCCGGAGGTTGCCTGAGGGGTGGTGATTGAGGGGAAGTATCTGGTAGGTGGCTGGCTCCACCCCTTCTCCTTATTTGGGCAAGCAGGAAATCAGGGAACGCACCTGCAGTCCATGCCAGCTAAACGGCACGAAAACAAAAGTGCACCAGCCATGTCATTCAAGGCGAAGTACCGTCTGGGAAAAGCGTGTTGGAGAGAAAGCGTGAGAAAGTGAGCCTGTGAGTGTTTGACCTTTTTTTGTATGAGAACCTGACCAGGATTACGGATTTTGGATTACGGACCGGGACATTGAAAACGGATTACGGATTGCAACTTGGTTTCCCCTTCCCTTTGTGCTAATTCCCCTGAATAAAACACTCATTTTTTTGCATTTCGCCTGTGTAGGTGGGTTTATTATTGATCATTTGGCAGAGTTGAAACTCAACACCTCGGATTCTGCTACAGTACACAGAGGAAATCAACCACATTTCCACACAAACACAGCACTTCACAATTGGCATTTTCCGGTGAATTAGGTGAGTGGCGCAGGGAGCACGCAGCCATCAGGGCACTCAGAGACCATCCCACCACATCATCAGCAGTCCTGATAGGGGCGGATCACCAATCATTATGATTGGTGACAGTAAGGATAGCTCATTGCACCAGAAGGCTCTATTGCTACGCCCCCTCCACATCTGCACCTAATGACTATAAGAAAGACTAAAGAGATGTGTTTTTAACCTAGACTTGAAAATTGAGACTGTCTGACTCCTTCACAGAGATGGGTAGACTGTTCCACAGTAAAGGAGCTCTATAGCAGAAAGCTCTGCCACCTGCTGTATTTTTTGATATTCTAGGGACTACCAAGTTGCCTGCATCTTGTGAACGAAGCGAACGTGTGGGATTGTAGGGATAAAGTAGATCAGTCAAATAAGAGGGTGCAAGTCCATGCAAAACCTTATAAGTTAAGAGGAGTAACCTTATAGTCTACACGATAGTTTATAGGAAGCCCGGAAGTTTATTACTGTTAAAAGACGTATGAGTATTGGGCCTCGGTTAGCATAATGGTCAAAGCATTCGCCCGGAATGCGAGTTGCCTACTGCAGCCGCCGTTCGAAACCAGACTGTGCCTGTCTCAGAGGAGGTGGATCATCGCTGGCCTCAGGGAATTGGCGTGCCCCGTAGTGAAAAAATCTGGAACAAAAAAAAAAAAAAAAGAGACATGAGTATTAAAAGCATAATCACGAAAAGCATAAGGAAGGGATGACTGTGAAGGGATGATTTTCCATCCCTTCACACACAATTAGATTTGAATAAAATGAGAAAATACTCCTCCATTAGGGCCGTTGAATCTTTCCTCAACACACATTATAACACGCTGGCGTTGACTTAGTGGTTTCTATGTCGTTGTGTGATGTTTAAACAGACACAAATCGGGCAAATAAACTATCCCTCCCCCACCCCCTGGGGCAGACAGCCGCAGTCGGGTTTTGAACCGGGTTTTGTAGTCGTACAGTAGGCAGTTGCACTCCCGACGGAGTGCGTTAGGCCGCTACGCTACTTGGGGCCCCAGCTGTGAGTTTTCTTTGTGTCTGTGTGTGTGTCTCTCAGGCTCAGTGCTTCAAAAGACCCATATGCAGCCAGCCTTCTGTTCCAGGTCCTGCTGGAAAACCTGGACCACCAACAGGGCCGTTTTGCACAAGAGCAAGAGGGAGAATCTTTCCTGATACTGCACAAGTTCCGCGGCTTCAAGCACAACTTCCAGGTCTGCGAACGTGCTGTCACTGTTAAATTCTTCACACCAGGCCATGCCTTCAAATGCATCAGTGTCTGGCTTATTATAGTGTTGTTGACGTGGACGAGAACTATTACAAATGGTTGAAAAGTCTGTAGAAAGTTAATGTACTTACATTTGTAATTAATTAAATTTTTTAAAGAATTGTTTGAACTTTTTCCCCATTTTTCTCCCACTAGGCCAATTATACCCTTTTCTCATATCAACTACCAACATTAACATACCCCCGTAGTGAGCTCACTGCCGTAGTCCTGAGACCAGTGGTGACAAAGGCGATGTACTGCCTCCTCCAAGCCGGCACTCGCCAGGTACACAAATTCCGGTACACGTGGAACCACTCTTATACGCAGGCTTCCCTCCCCCCTCCCTGGGGCGGACGGCCAATTGCCGCCCCCTAGTGGCACTCCCGGCCAGAGACGAGCTGGCACGACCTGGTGGAATTGAACGGCGGTTGCAGTGGGCAACATGCATCCTAGTCGGATGCTCTTACCGCTACACCACCCGGGAGGCCTTTGTTTTTAACTAACCCAATGGAAATATGCTTATATGCGTACTATGATTTTTTTTCTTTCTTTCTCATCTGGCGTACTGCATAACAAGTTGGTCTCAAGCTGGAGAGAAACTGCATGGTGAGGGGGAACACACACTGTCCCGCTACCAACTGGCGGGTGGTAATCGCCATCTCTCCCTCTGATCCACGGTGTTTCTCGCGCTCGATTTCCAGGAAAAGTACCAGGAAGAGCCATGTAAGCTGGCAGATATCATACTGTGGTACCTCAACGAAGAAAAGGAAATCCTGCAGTCCGCTCAGCTGGCCGAACAGGTAGATGGGGAAAAAAAATAAAGAAGTTAAATCAGAATAATTCAATATCTTTCATTTGAGTATTGAAGCACTGAGGATGGTGAGATGATTTACAGGTAACTGGCAGAATAGAGGAAACACTTGAGTCGGGTGCATCATAACAGGTCCCCCCACCCCTTTAGAGAGCACGGTAAATGCCAATAAATACAAAGCCATTCTGAGTGATCACCTTCATCCTGTCGTTCAGCATTTCTATCCTGATGGGAGTGGTCTCCTCCAGGATGACAATGCCCCCATCCACAGGGCACGAGTGCTCACTGAATGATTTGTTCAGCATAAAAACAATGTAAGCCATATGCCGTGGTCGTCTCAGTCACCAGATCTCAACCCATTTGAACACTTATGGGAGATTCTAGAGCGGCGCCTGAGACAGCGTTTTCCACCACCATCAACAAGACACCAAATGATGGAATTTCTTGTGGAAAAATGGTGCTGCATTCCTCCAGTAGAGTTCCAGGCACTATGCCATGGCATATTGAAGCTGTTTTGGCAGCCCATGGTGGCCCAACGCCCTATAAAGACACTTTATGTTGGCGTTTCCTTTACTTTGGCAGTTACCTGTGTATACCTAGCTCTCTTCAGATGTGAGAAATGGGATAGGAGTTCACATTCTACTTACGTTCTTGTCTCCTTTTCTTTGGAGTTTAAACTCTACTGTGTTATTTTGAAGAGTGTACATGCTTGCATTTGTGAACTGATCTGGGAACGTTCAAAACCGAAGAAAGGGGTGAATCAATGAATCCTCAAAGTAATTAGCCAGTTCTTTGGGGCCCATATTTGGTCAGGCCACTGGGAAGGTCTTTGCAATAGTGAGGACCCTTGGTTTGACACCTCAACTGAAAGATGGTATCTCCTCGGGCACAGTGTCCCCATCACTGCTCCGGGGCATTTATTTACTGCTTGGTTCAAAGTGAAGAATGTTCCCCCTTACGTGGCCCATCAACACCACCTCCACCAGCAAAATAATTTTCCCAGCAGTCTGCCATGCCAGTACTGTACTAACCATACCCAGCCCCCTTTGCTTCAGTTTGAGAAGAGACTACATGACTCTTCTGTCCAGTTCGTCCCATACAAGTTCTATGGGATTGAGGTCCGGACACTGGGCAGGCCAGGTCATTAGCTTGAGTTGTCCTTCACGTTCTTCCTTCACCACATAGTTGCACAACCTTGAGGTGTATTTTGGGTCATTATCTTGCTGAAGAATGAAGGAGTG
This sequence comes from Aldrovandia affinis, assembly GCA_029706075.1. Taxonomy (NCBI): domain Eukaryota; kingdom Metazoa; phylum Chordata; class Actinopteri; order Notacanthiformes; family Halosauridae; genus Aldrovandia; species Aldrovandia affinis. Next base: position 70,713 of record JAINUG010000214.1, read on the forward strand.
CCCGATTAGCCGTCATTCAGATGGAAGGTGCACTCAAACGTTTCCCTGGTAGAGCCTTTTTGCCGCCTTGCAGATTCACGCAGCACAGTAGCGCCGCTGCCCCGCTGTTCTGTATGGGGCCAGACGGGAAACGGCACTCCTCTTCACTAGCTCCCGGTTACAGCTCGCATTCAATTGAAGTCATTAGGGTTGGGTACCTTCAGTCACTGATCACATCCACACTCCCTTCCAGATCTGCTCACTACGACCCCCTCCTCTGCTCTGCCCTTGGTGGAATGACCTTCCCCACTCGATCAGGACAGCAGAATCTCTAGTTATCTTCAGAAAAAGACTGAAAACTCACCTTTTCATTTATATATATATATATATATATATATATATATATATATATATATATATATATATATATATATAAAAATGTAGAATAACCTTTCTCTTCCCTTTGTATGACAGGGTTTGTGGCATGAACGTCTGCAATGTCAACGATTTAAACTCTTATCGATGATCTCTAGCCATATTAATGCACTCTTGTAAGTCGCTTTGGACAAAAGCGTTGGCCTCCGCCACTCATTCAGTCATCAAACCCTTCCACCCCCACCCCCACCCCCAGGTGCAGAGCCTACAGGTCCAGGAGAACTCGATGGAGGACGACAGCCAGAGGAACATCGAGCGCAAGATGTCTGAGCTCAGGAAAAAAGTTCAGGTGCGTCTCTGACCCTCCCATCTACAGGCAACTGCCAAAATAAAGGAAACACTTGAGTAAATGAAGGGTTCTGGTGGCTCTGTTATGGTGTGGGGTGCATTTTCCTGGCACGGTTTAGGGTCCACACAACCCCGTAGAGGGCAAGGTAAACACCAATAAACACAAAGCCATTCTGAGTGATCACCTTCATCCTGTGGTGAAGCATTTCTATCCTGATGGGAGCCATCCTTCTAAAAGAGTTCCAGACGCTGTTCTGGCAGTTCGAGGTGGCCCAACACCCTTTAAGAAACGTCATGTTGGTGTTTTCTTTATTTTGGCAGTTACCTGTACCTTTATATGATGGGCTAACACGTCTCTCACACACACACACACAAAAGCAATTTGGAATGTTCTTCTCGGCGTGTGTTGTGACCCGATGATGCAACACATGGGCGTATACAGCGGGTATAAAAAGTATTCACCCCCTTCTGCATTTTTCACATTTTCATTTTCTTACTTCATGGAATCAAAATGTATTTAATTGGGATTTGTTGCCACTGATCATAAAATACATACATAACCTACTCTATAATGTTAAATAAACAAAACATACAACCCCAAAGCCTTTTCTGAATTAATTACAAGTAAAAACTGTTTTCTTCCTGCCTATGAGTTCTTTAGCTGCCAAAATCTTTATTTGCGTTTTCAGCTTTGGCCATGGGGCTTATAATACAATCATACAGTTGAAAATACAAAAATAAAGTATGTTTAATCAGTGTGAGGTATATGCACTGCACTTAAAATTATTATTATTATATATATTTATATATTTTTCCCGTTTTTCTCCCTTTAGTGGCCAATTATACCGTCTATTTATTATGCCCTCCCGCATAAACTCGCCACCTGTCCTTCGGGTCAAGCTAATTCTCCGAGGGCAGCGAACTCCGCTTCCATCGAGATGGAATTTGCCTACTGGAGTCACCCTTACGCGCTTCTCGGCTAGTTCATGCCGGCCCACCCTCCCCCCTCCCCCTGGTGTGGACAGCCAAACGCCGCTCCCCACCAGGGCTGGTCTGGTACAGTCGGGTTTTGAACTGCGACCGTGATAGGCAGCTCACACTCGCAAAGGACCAGCCAATACGGGTGCGTTAGACCGCTACGCTATCGGAGGCCCCCTGCACTGCACTTTTACCAAGTGTCAAATTTTCATGTTTGTATGCATTGCTCATCTTCTGTCAGCAGTTTTATTTTGAATCTCACATATTGAATTTGACATATTACTTGGATCTGTCAATCTGTCATTGATAATTCTGATCCATTTATTTTGCATTAATCAGATACATTTAGAAATGTCATCAGTGCCCTTTTTGTTTTTCTTTGTTCAAATGAGCTCAAAATCGCTGCCGGGGAAAGCTCCTGGGGGCTGAACGTTTGCCTGACTGTTAATTGTGATTTTTGTACATCTGTGTGCAGGATATGGAGCACAACATCAGATTTTTTGAAGACCGGCAAGATGAGTTTTATTTCAAGTACCAAACTCGGGCGATGGGAGGTGAGGTCTTTTTTGTCTTATGCCTGTTTTAAAATAATTTAAAAAAAAGTTTATTCTCACCATGTCGCTGTGTTTTTGCGCAACATGGTGAACATTATGCTCTCTTCTCAGCAGTTTGAAGTTCCCCTCCTGGGCCTCCTGTTTTAAAACATTTTTTACAATAATTTTTGTTTCAGATTTACCCCCATTTTTCTCCCCAATTTGGAAGCCAATTATACCCTCTATTTATTTAGATTAACCCTCCCCCCACAAACTCGCCGCCCGTCTCTACGGGGCAAGCTACTCTCCGAGGCCGGCGATGATCTGCCTCCTTCGAGACGGAACTTACCGACCCCCTTTCTGGAGGACACCCTTACGTGCTTCACAGCGAGTTCGTGCCGACCACCCATCCCCCTCCCCCCTCCCTCCGGGGTGGACAGCCAAACGCCGCCCCGATCAAGGCTAATGGCCAGGGCTGGTCTGGCAGAGACGGGTTTCGAATCATGGGCCTCCTCTTTTAATTCTAGTTCTGTACAGAGCGCAGGATTGTTTCTGTATGTCAGCCTTGTGACTGTTTCCAAATCTTGTTGACCCGACGAACAGAGCAGACTGAGATCCTGAAACTGAGACTCCTGCTCAACGACCTGGACAAATCCCGGAAGGTACTGTCATGAGAAAATGGGAGCAACCCGTGTTCTTTATTGGCATGGAAATATATTTGCATTGTAAAAGCATGTAAACAAATGAAGCCGTAAATTCATTAATTCTTTCTCGTCCGGTCATGGCAGGCCGTTAACGCTCTCTCTCTCTGTCTCTCAGGATGTCCTCTCTGGGATGGGGGCGCTGTTGGAGGCTGCAGAAGAGCTGCTCGGGGTGCTGGTGAGGGACGAGCTTAACGAGTGGCAGCGCCGACAGCAGAGCTCCTGCATCGGAGCCCCGGAGGAAATCTGCCTCAACCAGCTGGAGAGCTGGTGAGCCCCTCCGCCCCTCATCCTCCCCCCTCCTCACTCCCGCTTGAATCCCCCTTGCCTGCAGCGTCCGTCGTGTTGGTAAATCCCTGCGCTGCCCCCTCCCTCCCTGCAGGTTCACGTTGGGGGCGCAGTGCCTGTTCCAGCTGCGTAACTTCCTGTGCAAGATCGACGAGCTCCAGGGGAAGGTGGAGTACGAGCGCGACCCCTTCCTGTCCCAGAAGCCGGGGCTGGAGAGGCGGCTGAACTCTCTGCTCACAGAGCTGCTGAAGAGGTGACCGTTCCCCCCGGGCCGGATCTTGACCTTCATGGGTCCTAGGCCCCACCTCCGTTTTGGGCCTTCCAACCCCCCCCCCCCCCTCTGGCATGGTATTCTGGGAGATGGAGTTCTTCGATTTTAACGTTACATTGAAGATACTATTTCATTTGCGTTATTTATTTTTTATGACTACTACTAATAATAATGATCCTGTGTGATGAAGTCATATTTTCAAGTTTTTCAAAAAACAGAATAAACTGAACCAAATATAGAATATATGATATTTATTAATCATTTCACACAAAATGCGTTCCCCCCCTCCCTCCCCTCCCGGAGGCTCAGGCCTGCTGCACCACTGGGGGGGAGAGGGGGGGTCTCTGGGCCGGGCTGATCTGGGGTCTGCTCTGTGTTTCAGTGCCTTCGTGGTGGAGACTCAGCCCGCCATGCCGCAGGGTAAGCAGGGTAAACGCCACCAGGTAAAAGGACCCCTGGTACTACAGACCAACAAGCAGTTCTCCGTCAGAACCAGGTCAGTCTGGACCACCAACCACAGTGTAGAACCAGGTCAGTCTGGACCACAGCCCGCAGTGTAGTTCTATACTCTGATTTACTAAATGCGCTTTATTTAAAATGTAAATACTAACAATGTACCAACACAATGCAGAAAAAAAACCTGAATCAGTGCTTGAAATAAACAAACAAGAAATTCCAACAAAACCTTCAGAAACTAAAACACGCTCTTATATTAAAACTTATTTTTCCATTTACCAACACAGCATTAAGTCACATGGTTTTTTGAACCAACGTTATTCGTTTATTATTTTGTTAGTTTGTTGAGTTATGGAGGAAGAAACACCATATTCTGTGTTGAAATATCCAGTCCCACTTAATAATGGGTGTTCTGGCCTTCCTGGTGCTGTTCTGTTTCCAAACATCAGTTCTGCAGTTCTCTCAGTTGTTCCACTGTCAGGGAGAAATCTGACAGAAATCTTTCTCTCTCTTTCTCCCTTCAGGCTCCTTGCCAAAGTGCCTGAGCTGAACCACGCCATTAAAGTGACCGTTTCGATTGACGGGTGAGGTGGAAAGATTGACAGCTGCCACTCTTATCATACTCCCTTCACCTTATCACCACACTGCCACGCTTCCGAGCCCAAAGGGCTATTGTTCTTGCAAGCCCACTTTTTTTTCAGTCTTTTTACAGCGCGGACCTCTGTATCGCCACTTCGCTCGATCGAAACTTGTCATCTCAGGCTTGGTCTGAGTACGCGCATGGAACGTTTTTGAAAGCGTTCGCCCAAAATCCATGCCCACATGGACGCCCAAAGCCACACATTTTTTGCACCATTTTCAATGTAACAAGCCTCCAGGAGCCAACTTGGCAGAATGTTATAATTATGTTGTCGTTAGCCCTTAGCAGGCGTAGTATCTAAACTGCGAAGGAATAAGTGATCGCATGTACGCCCTAATGTTCGAGCACCTCCCAAAATACAGGTGTTTCACATACCTTGCCTTGACGCGCAAGCCTCCTATGGCATGAACTGCAGGGTTTTGATTCTTGCATGCGTGTACTGGCCCACTTAAAAGGCAAATATTAACACGTTCCAAATCTTTTTTCCTGCTTTTTCGTTAATAACGCAAGAGTCCCGCAGGAAACATCTTTTGTTGTGAGTTTTGTAAGTACATCACACTTCAAACTTTGCAAAAAGGGTCAAAATATTGCTCCCTTTTCCGTACATAACACAAAACATGGTAGGTCACATGACTCGACGGCCTTCTTGCGTATGGCGAATGCGCGTTATTTCCGTTTCAAGCCATTTCTCCTCGTCTGATGCTCGCATAACTCTTCAAACTTGGGAAACAGGTTTAGAATGTTACTTCCTACGAATACGTGACGTCAAACTCGTTGTGTCACATGGCGTGGTGGCCATGTTGCTTGCCACGAATACGTGCTAATGTGGAAGACCGCTTTTCCTCTTTGAGCGTTGCTCGTATTCACTCCAAACTTGGCAAACACATTTTAAGTTTGACATCCTTTGATTAGAGTCTTTCGAAAGGTTTTTTTGTTGTTGTTGTTGCACGGGGCTTGGAAGCCTGCCTGCCTGCAGCCTCTAGTTTATGATTTTATTTATTTATTTTTGATTGTGTGTTATGCTTGTATATGTATCTGTGCTTTGGCAATGTAAGATGTCTTTTGAATGTGAGTGTCTCTAGTGGGCGGGCCTGGCTGGCGGTCAGCGGCGTTTGCGCTAAAGCTCTGTCCATCTTGTGTGTTTCAGGGATGCCCCGCAGGTGAATGGGTGAGTCAGCGGTCCCTGCGGCCCCAACCAATCAAATCCTCACCGCTTTTTCTCACACCCTTCACGCCTCCCGCTTCTCAAGTTGTGGCAGCTGCTTCTTTTCTAATGTGCATTGTTTTTGTGTCTCTGTAGTTGGGGCGTAGAGTCAGATGCTCAAAATCACAATCAAGTCAATAAAAAAAATAAAAATAAAAATAATCTTTCTGCCAATTATACCCCCTATAATATAATATAACACAGAGCCACTCCTATATGCAGCGACCTCGTATCGGCTTCCCTGGGGTGGACAGCCAATTGCTGGCCTCGAGTGGCACTCCCGGCCAGAGCCAAAAATGGTACGGCTGATGGAATTGAACCCTAGTCACAGTGGGCAGTGTCAAACGTTCTACCGCTACACCACCCGGGAGGCAAAAATCAAATGTATTTGTAATGGACAAATATTGAGCCATCAACTCAGCTGTGAGCCGTTGCCTTCGTTAGGCCATTATAAAAGCACAGCCTGCCATGCCTGAAGGAGAGTTTCTGGGGCATGGAGGAAGAGGTGCTGGCTTTTGTTGCTCTAACCAATAGTTTTTGATTTAACTATTTGAAGGATAAGGTTAATAAACTGGCCGTTGGCCTATTGGAACGCTGCTTTTTTTGGTTTGTCTTTCATCCACTCACCCCTGCCACCCTGCTGCAGTGTACAATGTCCATTTGTCCCAGTGTGCTTTAAAGCAGACTGACGTCTGTCCGAAGGTTTCGCCGCTTTAACTTGTTGGGGGACAGCAGCAAGGTCCTGGACATGGCGGAGAGCACGAGTGGCGGCATGGTGGCCGACTTCCGCTATCTGGTGAGTAGAGGCTAGATGCCCCTCTTCAAGAGGACGGTCATCTGCCTGCGAGATGTGATTGGCCTGTACTGCCAGTGAAGGCGGGACTACATCCAATAGCTAACTTCGGATTGGTTAACTCGAAGTTCACAGCAGCAGAGTACAATAGCATTTTACAATTGATTGACTGATCACATCAAATTACTAAATGGCTTATATTTTGTCCATTACTTCACCTGGGTTACGTTATGGTTAGGCTTAGGGTTAGGGTGCAGTAACGTTCAGATGAAGCGATGCGTGAAAACACAGCTGAAAGGCCCTGAAGAGTCACGTCACGCTCACTGTAAAATCGACACAAACCTACAGGCCAATCACATCTCAACGCCAAGCGCAGATCACCGTCCTCTTGGAGAGGGTCATCTAGCCTCTATCGATTTCCCTTCCAGTCCTGACCGCCCTAGCGGGTTTGTGTGATCCTGTCGGAGCAGTGTGATTACATTGTGGTATGAATCATGGTCACGCCTGACGCACGGGAGAACCAATATGGAAATAAGTTTTATGAATTTGTGTCATCCTCGATAATTATTTCAAGTGCAATCATCATAATGCTGTACCAGGTGTCTTCAGGGATGTGTGGATTCTGTAAAGTAAAGTCAATCACATTTTTCTGGGAGACTTTTGCTGCTGTGTGAGGATCGACATTTCTCAAGACTTTTCCGATTTCCTAGATGTACAAGATCAGGACCCAACTCAAAGTGCTCAGTCTTTTGTAAACAGAAAAGTCTGATCAGCAGCAGGTGCAGTTAGTATCCTGTAGGTGGCGTTTAAAGCACGCTGCAACTGCAGTCAACGGGAGACTAGGCCAGTGGTTCTCGTCCTCGGGAGCCCCTGTGTACGCTGGTTTTTGTTACAGACAATCTCATGATCAATTAACGTTGAAACCTTTTCAAAATGAATCCATGAATACCATGAATTTGTTCCTTAAACTTGTCATAACACAATGCAGGTTTGGCTCGTTGCCAATTGCTCTGTCATCAAACTCTTCATTTCCCACATATGGTTTAGTTTCAGTGACCAGGTGGCCACACATTCAACAATTAGGCCCCCACTGATTTCACCTCCCAGTCTATAATTGGATCAATTAAAAAGGTAGCTTCTTTCTAAGGGAATCGTGTGTCATATAGCACGTTAGAAAATGAGAGCATTAGTTGATCTTACTTATTTAATGTCCTGGGATGTGAATATTATTTTTAATAATTGTATTTTTCCAATTTTACCCCGTTTTTCTCCCAATTTGCTAGGTAATTACCCTTGTGTTTAGCCAATTACTCGTGTGCTTAGTTCCATCCCCCTACCCCTATAGTTCGCTGCCATAGCCCTCTGACCGGCAGTGACAAGGGCGTAGCGCTGCCTTCTCTGAGACAGTGCTCGTCGTGCCGTCGACTGTAATTCCGGCACCCCAGAACCACTACTATGCGCAGCGAACTGTGTGTGTCGGCTTCCCTTCCCCCTCCCTGGGGCGGACAGCCAATTGCCGCCCCCATTGGCACTCCCGGCCAGAGCCGACTCTGGCACGACAGGGAATTGAACCCCGGTCGCCGTGGCCAGCGTCGGACGTTGAAACCACTAGACCACACGGGAGGCCACGCTATTTCTGACATAACGTGGCTTTAAAAGAGTAAATCCTACTTAGAAATAAAAAGTCTCTAATTAAGATCAATTAACAGCTAGTTACAATTCATATCTTGCAATTATGGTTGGAACAAAAACCAGCTAACAGACTGTGTAGTCATCCGCTTTAACGCACCCACAAGTTCCACGTAACAATGAAAACCAGTGGGCGCTGTGGCTCTCCAGGACCAGAGTTGGGGACTGTTGTTCTAGACATTAGTAAGCAAGTGTTGGGTAAAGGAGTGTTGAGTGCCTGGCGGATGGCCCAGCGGTCTAGTGCACCGCGCTTTGGAGCGGTGTGCGCTGCCCATCAGAGACGCGGATCGAAACCCGCGTTTCTACCAGACCGGCCCTGGTCGTCAGCCCGATCGGAGGCGGCATTTGGCTGTCCGCCTCTCGGGGAGGGGGAGGGAGAGCGGCACGAGTCCGCCGAGGAGAAGGTTAATGGAGTCCGTGGAAGACCGTCTCGAAAGAAGGCGGGGAAATAGGTCCAGGAATACGAATCTCGTTCCCGGAGGACGGGCGGCGGACTCGTGAGGGTGGGGAATTGAAAATAAAATAGAGGGTATAATTGGCTACCAAAATTGGGAGAAAATCTGAAAAAAAAAAAAAAAAAAAAAAAAAAGTGAGTGTTGAGTGCAGTATGGGGTGAGTGAGTAAACGAGTGTTGAGTGCAGTATGGGGTGAGTGAGTAAACGAGTGTAAGCAGGCCTTGCTGTTGTATATGGTCCTAATTCTGTTCTCCCTCCAGAAACTGAAAGAGCAGAAAGCTGGAGGAGGCAGGGGAGGGAATGATGTGAGTCCACGTTCTGTTTGTACACACACACACGCATACGCACGCACACACACACGCATACGCACGCACGCGCACACACCGGCGCACACACACACACACACACACACACACACACACACATACATACATGCCCATACACACATACACATACACATGCACCATCACATACACACACACACACACACGCGCACACTCTTGTGGCATGGTGGTGCAGTGGATAGCACTGTCGCCTCACAGCAAGAAGGTCTCCCGGGTTCGAATCCCGGCCGGGGCCTTTCTGTGTGGAGTTTGCATGTTCTCCCCGTGTCCGCGTGGGTTTCCTCCGGGAGTGGTTTACATGTTCTCCCCGTGTCCGGAGTGGTTTCCTCCCACAGTCCAAAGACATGCACGTTAGGCTAATTGGAGAGTCTAAATTGCCCTGTAGGTGTGAGTGTGTGAGTGAATGGTGTATGTACCCAGGCCGCCATTGTAAATAAGAACTTGTTCTTAATGGCTTGCCTGGTTAAATAAAGGTTAAATAAAAAAAATAAAAAAATAAAAACTCTCACATACATACATGCTCACACACATACACCCCTCCACACGTGCGCACACTCACACACACGCATGCGTAGATATGGGCTTCTCTCTCTGCTACGATACTACAAGCCTTGGAACTGTAATGATTGTATCTGTTGACAGGTCCTAAAGCTCGCTGTACTAAGTCAGGGGTGTCCAATAGGGTGTTTTTAAAACATTTACTTCGGAATTCAAATGAGCAGAACCCACAATTTTGTGACATTTAATGAAAAAGTCATTTCAATTGCAATTTTGTTTTTGAGAATTGAATAATACAGTATTTCGAGGTTGCTCAAGTATGTTGTAGCTTTTGCCTTGTATGTATGGATGTCGTAGATATAAGGAGGTTGCACTTCGCTTTCCTGCTGACTGGGAGCAGGATGAATCATTCTGCAAGGCCCGACAGCATGATTACCAATGGTAATGCGGAACGAGGGGTGTGGTTTATTCAGTCCTTCACTACAAAAGCCAGGACACAGGATGAGGAGCAGGTCCAGCACCTCCTGCAGGTAGTTGAGGCACACAGAAAGGCATTCTCAAAGGCCTCAAAAGCTGCTCTGCAGAAGTAATCGCTGTGCATTGTACTGATTCTGCACAGATCAGTAAATGATGAAAAGGTTTCGGGCAAACTGTTGTATTTTTTCGTTATGGCGTATAATGTTGACATAGTGTAAAACTTTGGTGGCTTTGAGTAACCCCCTAAAACGCAAAAAAAAATTAAAACATATTTTACAGATGTTTTTGAGCGTGACGGAGGAGCTGCACATCTTCAACTTCGAGACCGTGTTCGAGCTGCACGGGCTGTCGGTCACCCTATTGGTAGGTCATCTTGTCCCTCCCTGCTTCCTTATTGGTCATACATGTCCAGTTCCCATTTGAACAGCTGGTGCATGAATATTTATGAATGTTGGGGACGGATATTTCTTAATGGAAATGGAAATATTGCTTCACTTGAGAATGTCAGATCATTTGCGTTGTAAATATCTTCATCTTGGTGTAGCCAATGATTTAGACCCTTGGTAACTCCAGGCAATTTCTCATGTGACTAAGTTTACCATGCGTGTCGTGTCTTCATCATCTTGTTGTTGAGCCACATATTGGCGTGGTGGGGCTCAGGACGCACACACACCAAAAAGACAGCCTCTTACTGAATTCAACCGAATGCACATTTCTGTCTCTTTTTTGCTGGACCACTTGTAAGACCCAAGTTATTTGTCGACTGGCTCGAACCGCACTGTGTGTGACGCGGTTCTCCAGCAGAGTCAAATTAAATGGAGACAAGATTTCACGGTCAAATGACATCGCTCCCGATTCTACACAGAAAAGCTTGTGTTGCATTACGTTCAGACACTTTATATAACGTGATACTGCGTCAGTATGCAAGCCCCCATTACAGGGGGTTTCATATTTGCACCCAAATAAATGTTCCATTTGAAATGAGTGCGTACGCTCTGTTGATTTCACAATCCCAAGCCAACGTTGGGGGCCGGTTGATTGCTTGGTCGGCGGTTGGGTTTGGGACGCAGTGGAGGGCGCCCCCTGTTGATCTGTTCCGCGCCCTGCTGTTTCCCCCTGCAGGCCTCCTCGCTGCCCGTGGTCATCATCTCCAACGAGAGCCAGCAGCAGAACGCGTGGGCGTCCGTGCTTTGGTTCAACATGCTCTGCTCCGACACCAAGGTGAGCTGGGGGGGGGCAAACGGCCCTGAAACGCATCCACCGGGGCAAGGCTTCACTGGCCAGCCGAGGATGTTATTTTATGGTCCTGGTCGTGGTCATGGTCACAGGGTCTGCTGGGTTTTGTTTCACCCCAAAATCTGCTTTGTGTGTGTGTGACCGCCAGGACGTCGGGTTCTTTGGAAGCTCTCCGGTGGCGACGTGGCCCCAGCTTGCACAGGTCCTGAACTGGCAGTTTCTGAGCACCACCAAGCGGGGCCTTAACGATGACCAGCTCAACATGATTGCTCAAAAACTCTTCGGTACCGTTCACGGCCGCAGTTCCCCCTCGTCGTAGAATAGCTTTTACATTTTCTGTTTATGCTTTTATTCCCCATTTTTGTCCCTATTTTTAGTCAATTATACCCTCTTTTTCATGTAAATGATCCCCACCCTCGTATGAGAGCTCACTGCCATAGTCCTGAGACCGGTAGTGAGCGCTGTACCGCCTCCTCCGAGCCAGAACCCTCCGCGGTCACCATAACACACAGGACCACTCATATACGCAGCGATCTCATATCGGCTTCCCTCCCCCCTCCCTGGGGCGGACAGCCAATTGCCGCCCCCTAGTGGCACTCCCGGACAGGTTTTTAAATTTTTTTATTATTAGTTGATTGGATGTGAGTGCAATTTCACTTGTGTAATTCACTGTGCATTAGAGTCGTTTGTTCCAGGAAATGTGTGCATTTGTTTTTATTTGATTTGATGTATTGGTAGAAGTGTTGTATAATGGTTAGGGACTGGGCTTGTAACAAAAAGGTTGTGGGTTCAATTCCCAGGTGGGGGCATTGCCATTGTAAGCAAGGCAATTCCTTCAGTAAATATTCTGCTGTATAAATTGATTGTATTTTAAGAAAGGTGAACTGTGTCGCTCTGGGTAAGAATGTCTGATAAAGTCCTGCGATGTGTGTTGTAAATTCCTGTAAATTGATGAGGGCTAACGCTCCTACTCTTTGCGATAAGTGGCATGGGATCTTTGAAGACCACAGTGAGTCGGGACCTTGGTTTTATGTCTTGTTTGTCTGTTTCACTAGGTAAGCAGCAGAGCTATGAGGCCTGCAGAATTCCGTGGGCCAGGTTTTCCAAGGTGAGAATACTGCAACGTTCCGCTATTCCTTTCTTCCTTATTTTTTGTGTCATAGTGAAACCCTTTACCAGGTGCAAGGTAAAACACTGCAATTCAAATTCAGTCTTAAATTTGTTTCAGATGTTTTTCTCATTTTTCTCCAAATCTAGTGGCCAATTATAACCTCTATTTATTTTAATTTGCCCCCCTCACATGAACTCGCCGCTCGTCTCTACGAGGCATGCTAATTCTCAGAGGGCAGCGAACTCTGCTTCCTTTGAGACGGAATTCGCCTACACCCACATTCTGGAGTCACCCTTATCCAACCCCCTCCCCCTGGGGCGGACAGCCAAACGCCAACCCCGATCGGGGCTCCCCACCAGGGCCGGTCTGGTACAGTCGGGATTCGAATCGCGACCGTGATAGGCAGCTCACACTCGTAAAGGACCAGCCAATACGGGTTCATTAGACCGCTACGCTACCGGAGGCCCGCTATCTTAAGAATACAATCAGCCATTCAGTGTTTTTATTTTGATGTTTCCTAAAAAGTGTAAAAAAAATGTTTTCACTCAGGCACACAAACGGGCCTGAACCTTGATGTGTTCTGTCGTGTCCTGCAGGAGATGTTTGCTGGCAACAACTTCACCTTCTGGGCCTGGATTGATGGCATCCTGGACCTGGTGAAGACCTACTTCGAGAACCTGTGGAATGACGGGTATGCTCACCGGTGCCTTTTTTTTTTAAACTTAAAAAAAAAAAATTGTTTCAAATTTTTTCCTGTTTTTCAGTGGCCAATTTAGTGGCAAATATACCCTCTATTTATTTTGATTTGCCCTCCCCACACGAGTTCGCTGCTCCTCTCTCCGAGGCAAGCTAATTCTCAGAGGGCAGCGAACTCTGCGGGTAGTGGGATTTGTTAGCAACGCCCTTGTGTGTGCATGCTGCTTGCCGCTTGCATGTGTGTCTGATCAGCCCATCGAGGCTGGTTAATTACCTGCAGTCTAGATGAATATCCATCACTGCATCAAGCCTGGACTTGAATACCCCAAGTGTCTCTGTCTCTAGTGTGCACATTTCTTGCAAGGTTTTTATACCAGACCGTGGGGCGTATGACTGCACTGTGAGTATAAGCAGAGTGATTCAACCGGCAACCCCAACTAGTGCTCTTCCACTGTTTATTTTACATCCAGTGTTCACTTAGATTCCCTCATCCAGTGCGATATACTCAAATGTCATTATTACATTTTTGTATTGGTATTTACAGCTAACTAGATACTGGGGGAATCTAATTGTTTTGGTGTATGACATGACATGAATGTGTGTGTGTGTGTGTGTGGGGGGGGGTATGTATGTGTGTGTGTGCGCCTGTGTGTGTGTGTGCCTGTGTGTGTGTGTGTCACACGTGTTCCTGTGCAGATGCATCATGGGATTTGTGAGTAAAGTCCGCACTGACAAGTTGCTGAAGAGGAAGCCGACGGGGACGTTCCTGCTGCGGTTCAGCGAGAGCACTAAAGATGGCGGCATCACCTTCTCCTGGGTGGAGCATTATTTGGACGGTGAGGGCGGCTTGGGCTTTGGGCTTTTGTTCTGAGGGATCTTTTGGTTCTGGAATTTTGGAAAAGGGTTAAAAGAATCCTTTCCTACTCGAAATCAATTAGAACCTCAATAAGTGCTTTAAAGGAACTATGGTTGCTGTGTTGATGAACGATTTCACTTGCAGTTGCAGTTAACACGATGCCATAACGTAAACAAACAAACAAATCATAAACCCTTTAAGGGTGCAACCGGTAAAGGCTCTGGCTGGGAGTCCTGCTCGGGCGGCGACGATTGGCTGTCCGCGCCAGGGGAGGGGGGGGGGGAGGGAAGCCGGCACGAACTCGCCGTGTGCAGAGAAAGGTTCCCTGTGGGTGTGCATCAGAATCACAGGCGACGGCCGGGCAAGTTCCGTCTCAAAGGAGACGGTTCATCGCCCTTGTCACTGCCGATCCCAGGGTAGTGGCTTGTCCTGTAGTTGTAGGTGGCGGGCTCGGGGGGTGGGGGGATTGAATCAATAGAGGGTACAGTTGGCCACCAAATTGGAAGGACAAATGTGATAGTATTCTTGCAGGTTGATTTGACTAGAAATTTGACTCCAATAAAAGTAAATGATAATTTAATTATTATCATGCCGATTCTCCCCTGAAAGTAGTTAGAAAATGCACAACGTTATTTTACGGCCCGGTATTAATTATAACATTAAATCAGGTGATGTCGAGAACACTGGCTTTTCCTCTGTAACTAAATAACACATTTAAGCAAGCTTTTATTTTTTTGTTTGTTGCACAACAGGACCAGCTAAGCTGACAGTGTTGTGCAAGTAACGGTTTTCTCGTTCGTTGTTCTTTCACATGCTAAATGAAGGACAGACAGCAATGTGGTTCATTCAATCTCAGCTCATTCTTCCACACAGTGCCATTTGTCCAAAAAAACAGGGAGGAAATATACAAGACACAACGCAGAAAATGACACAGAAACCGAATGACCGTTAGTGACTACAGGATCAAAATGACAATTTATTTTTCATTCTGTGTGAAAGATGGGGAAGAAACGGCCAACATCCGCTCAGTGACCCCCTTCACCGAGAAGCAGCTCTCCCAGGTCCCCTTCGCCGAGATCATTCGTAATTACTTCATCGTGAACTCCAAGGACGTCCACGAGTATCCCCTGACGTTCCTGTACCCCAACATCCCCAAGGGTGCTGCCTTCGGGAAGCACTACACGGTGAAGAACGGAGGTGAGGCCCCCCCCAGGATCTGAAAGAGCGTGGCCCTGCTCTAGGCTCAGTGCAGTTAAACCTCCCGTTCTAACCTGCCTTAACGCAGGGGTTCCCCAACTCTGGTCCTGGATCTGCTGGTTTTTCCTTTCCACCTTAAAATCGTCAACCAAGGGGCCACGTTTACCAGTGTGAGCTGCCCATCACGGTCGCAGTTCGAAAACCCAGTGTTTGGTTGTCCGCCCCAGGGGGAGGGGGAGGGTGAGCCGGCACAAACTAGCCGAGAATCGCTTGTAGGTGGGCGAGTTCCGTCTCGGAGAAGGCGGGTTATCGCTGGCTTCAGGAAATTGGCTTGAAAGTGGCTCACAATTCAGGTTGAAATAACACTACTAACATGCATAGCGGGCTTGAGCCAGTCTGGGTCTTACCAAAAGCAGCTTCGCATACCAACAACAGGCAGTTTCCACTCTGTGTGCTAACCTGCATCTGGTAAAACCCGGACTGGCTCAGACAAACATGGTGCCTTCATCTCTGCAGCATCAGAAGTGGCTTATCATGGGCTTCCCAGGTGGTGTAGCGGTGGAACGTCCAACGCTGCCCACTGCGACCGGGGTTAGATTCCACCAGGTCGCGCCAGTTTCGGCTCTGGCAGGGAGTGCCACTAGGGGGCGGCAATTGTCTGTCCTCCCCAGGGTGGGGGGAGGGAACCTGATATGAGCTCACTGCGTATAGGAGTGGCCCTGTGTGCATACCGGAGTTACGGTGACGGCTTGGCGAGTTCTGGCTCGGAGGAGGCGGTGCTCCGCCACATGTCACTGCCGGTATGTGGCAGCGAGCTCTCAATATGAGGGAGGGGATAATTGACATGAAAAAGAGAGTGTAATTGGCTACTAAATTGTGGAGAAAAATGGGGGGAAAGAAAATCTTTATAAAGAAAAAAAGAGGCTTATCATTTTGTTTAATCTTCTCTTCACAGCATACAACCCCTTTCTGGATTACCTGCAGAAGATGTTCCTCTTCATGTCTGAAGTGTAAGTGTGCCACCATTTATACATGGTGAGATTAATCATGGTTCATGCAAGAGATCAGTGTAGTAACACTGCAATAGACATCATTGTTGGCAGCTGCACAATCGTAACTGTAGCACAGGGAAAGAAAAGTTAGTAGTTTAGACCCAGAACAACGTGTAGCTAGTGAAGTTAATACAATGTTACAATTAAATTTTAACATTAAATGTTAAAATGTTAAACAATTTTAAATGTTACTCGCTCTCCTCCTCGCCACTGGCGAAGTAGTAATATAAGACAGGAAAATTAGCTAGATAAAGTTATGTAATAAAAATAAAAAAACAGGAAGGGTTTGGCTGACCAGCTTAGTAACAGTTCATTCAGATTCTAAAAAGTGCTAGCTAGCTACATTATCAAAATGAAAACAGCCTGCTGTTTAACATCAGATGGCAGAGTCACCATGCATCTAGCTTGCTAACCTTGCATTGGCTAAAGTATTCCTATAAGCCCTATATTTGCCAAATGTGACATTGGCAAAGTTTGTGCCAATTCCACATTTAAAAAAGTTGAATATGGAGAGGTATTTTCTTTAACGTGGCTTCAATTTAGCCTTCATGCTAATGATGATAATTTTATTAAGATGACTAACCGTGGCGTAACCATGCCACAGCCCCACGGATCAAGCTCTGCTTTCCCATCAGTCGGAAACTTTGGCTGTCATCAGCCACTGTGCGGGACATTTCAAAGACCGTCAATGGAATCAGAAAAGTTGTAAAACTTTTTTTTTGGTCATAATAAGGAAGATTTGGGGCCTCAGATAGTGTAGCAGTCTAACACACTCGCATTGACCGGTGCTTTGCTAGTGTGAGCTGCCTATTGCGGTCGCGGGTCAAAACCCGTCTCTGCCAGACCGGCGCTGGACGGCGTTTGGCTGTCCGCCTCGGGGCGAGGGTGAGCCGACACGAGCTCGCCGAGAAGCGCAAAGGGTGTCTCTAGAAAGTAGGTGGGTGAGTTCCGTCTCGGAGGAGGCGGATCATCGTTGGCCTCTGAGAATTAGTTTGACCCGGAGGACGGGTGGCAAGTTCATGGGGGAAGGCGATTCGAAATAAATAACGAATTGGCTGCTAAATTGGGATAAATACAGGAAAAGAATCTGACACAAATGTAAAAAATAATAATAATAAAGATTTTTGATTGAGATTGAGCCGGCCCCGAGACCGGTTCGTTTTCACGGAGGCATAGAGTGCTTCTACAGGGCCTTTTGATTAATTTTTTTTTCGTCTTGTGGTCAGTCTAAATCCGGTGTCTGCAGAGTTCCTCCCACAGCCAAGGAGGCGTGGCTCGTTTGCGCTGATGTAATCCCCCTTTATCATTGGTCACTTGTAGGAACACATTGGAGGCGAAGTCGCCCATGAATACGCTCTCTGACCCGGAAGCCATGGCGGCACCAGTGGATGGTCCGTGCGTGCCACACAGCGCAGAGGCAGCCGGTGAGTGATCATCTCATCTAACCTACGCCGTTTAGCAGAGACTTTTATCCAAAGCGACTTACAGTAGTGAACACACAACATTTTCCAATCAAACCCACAACCTAAGCATTGTCAGCGCCACACAGAACCACCAGTGGTTAGCTGTAACCCCCCAAAGTAGCCACACACCCCCATACTACCCACAGCACACAGTACACCACCACAGGGGTAACTTCGCTGAACTCCTCTACATGTATGTTTCTGTGCTCCGCCTCTGCTCCTTTACCTCCTCGTTGAGGGGAACATTTTTTTTCACATTTTTCTCCCAATTTAGTAGCCAATTCAACCCTCTATCTATTCCGATTCGCCCTCCCCTCACGCACCCGCTGCTCGTCCTCCAGGTCACGATAATATCCAGAGGCCGGCAATGACCTGCCTTCTCCGAGACGGAACTTCGCCCACCTGCTCTTTAGGAACGCCCTACTGCTCCTCGGCGATCTCGTGCCGGCTCACCCTCCCCCCTCCCGCTGGGGCGGACAGCCAAAAGCCCCGATCGGGGCTCCCGGCCAGAGTCGGGCTGACTTTTATGTTTGTTTCTTTTGCATGCTTTGGGGCTGGCTGTTCTCCTTCATAAACCTGTCAGGCCGTTTGATTGTTTTGAATGCTGGCAGGAAATCCGTTCGCCAAACAGACGCATTGGTTTCGGTGGGGTGGGGTGGGGCGTGGGGGGGACCACAAGCTGATGATGTCATAAATGGAGGTCGTGGTCAGGGTTTGTGTGATTGGGCTTTTCGTTCCCGTAGAAACTCTTGACTTTTGCTAAACCTCACTTCTGTGCAGGAAGGACTCAAACCAACGGAAATGTTCTCTCTATACCAAATTTCGAGTTGTAATAATCCTTATCTTTTTACAATTGTTTAGCATGTTTTCCCAGTTAACCAGGACATTGACCTGGAATTAAGTCAACATCTTGTTGTTTGTGGTTTTATGCAGTTTAACAGGTACATTTACATTCATTCACACTGGTTGATTGGGCCAGAGCCACTATCGTTACAAGACCCTCTCCTGGCTCAGCCAGACGTTGGGGCGTTGTCCGTGCGGCCTTTAATACACAAACAACAAACCTCATCTGTGTGTTCTCAGACCAAATGTCATGTTTCTTTTGAAAACATATTGACTGGACCCAGGCTATCATCAGTTCTGCATTTACAGTACTGTATAGATGATGATTCATTCTCTGCCATTGATCATTGAGTCTGTATGTCAGACATTATCAAGTCCAAATACTCCTCTTTTCTTTTCTTTACTTTTACTTTACTTGAGCTGCTGTGCTATATCAGGTAAATGGGAATAATGTAGCAGAAGCAGAACCATACATTGAATGTTTGTTTAGCTACATATCATCCCCGATTGTTCGATTCCTTGAGCAAAGGTAATTAACCTGAACTGCTATCCAGCTGTATAAATTGGTTTCAAGTTTGACTTCTCTGTAACAGCTGATAGTCACTGAAGTTGACCGTTTAGGTGGCACTTTTACAGCATGGCTCACCTTGCCACGGGAATAGTTTGTCTTATAGTGACAAAAAATAAATAAAAATTAAAAAGTAGAATTTGTATATATATATATATATATGCTATTACAACTAGGGGTGTGACCGTATACCGGTGTGACAGTATGACGGTATACCACAATATTAAAATATAAAATAGTACTATCATAAACTTGACGTAATAGCGTGATAGCAAATCACGTGGCAAAAGCTATTTTCATGCGGGGAAAAAAATTAAAATGTAACCGTTACCCTACTAAAATGTCTAAATAACCCAAATTAAATAATGTAATACTGAACCTGGGGTGTCTGCTATTGTCATTTAATACCACCACCTCTTTGGCTGTTCTTGCATTTTGTTTTGTTTACAACACAATTGCGCACGTGCAGACAGCTCCCTCGCATTTCCCAACCCTTAGGTCGCTGTTCTTATGTCCAACGCTGATCCCGAAGTCGAGCCGGTCTGTAATGACGAATTATATACTCCCAAAATGGAACTTGTTCATCCGTGTGGACTCACTTTCGATTCAGAAAAAAGATGATATTGTTGTTGAGAAGGGATCTCCCGTCTGTAGAGAATGTGGGAAACATGTAATGGCCAGAGGAGGGAACAAGTCAAACCTTGCATTCCACCTGTGTGAGCATCATTCTTCACGTTATGCCACAATGGAAAAAGTGAGTATCTAAATATAGTACTAGATCCGAAAAACTGATAACGCGATAAAGCAAAATGTTGCTCAATGTTTCAATTGATTTAAACATACAATTACAAGGAGTGAACTATATTGAGTTGCATTCTTTGTTTTATTTTTCAATTAAAATGCTATATAAATCTACAAAGAGTCATACAATAAACAAATAGAGTTGTAAACTTTGTGTGATGATTTTTTTTTTTGCTTAAAAACTGATACCGTGACATACCGAAAACCGTGATATTGAGTAGTACGATTATCATACCGTGAAAATGTCATACCGTTACAGCCCTAACTACAACTACATTGGATAGACACTTATCTGTCGATTAATACATTCAAATGTTTTACTCCTTGTCCCTAAAGTGTACTGTGTACTGTGTTATAGACACTTATCTGTCGATTAATACATTCAAATGTTTTACTCCCTTGTCCCTAAAGTGTACTGTGTACTGTGTTATCTCCACCCCTCCCTCTTTTTTATATAGCTTTATATATAAAGCTATATAAAAGCTTTGTGGATCAGGAGACTATCAGTCAACTGCTAATCAATTGGTTGACCGACCGGATGATGGCAATGTGTTATTGTTATTGAGACTCTCAGCACTGCTGATCACATATGTCCCTTAAGTGTACATTGTTCAGCAGTGCAGAGACTCCACCGTCAGCTGGTCTCACCCCTGGCCCCTATCTGCCCCCACCCCTTCCAGCCTCCCGACGGAGAACTCCTCCCCTTCCAACATCCTGGTGGGCGAGCCGGTGGACTCTAACCTCCTGCCCAGCCGCTGCCCCGCCCCCGACGACCCGGAGCCCTCCCCCGACGACCTGGAGCCCTCCCCCGATGACCTGGAGCCCTCCCTTGACGACCTGGAGCTCTCCCTCGACCTGGAGACCTCCCTCAACGACCTGGAGCCCTCCCCCGACGACCCGGAGCCCTCCCTCGATGACCTGGAGCCCTCCCCCGACGACCTGGAGCCCTCCCGACGACCTGGAGCCCTCCCTCAACGACCTGAGCCCTCCTCAACGACCTGGAGACCTCCTCAACCTGGAGACCTCCTCGACGACCTGGAGCCCTCCCTCGACCTGGAGACCTCCCTCAACGACCTGGAGCCCTCCCTCGACCTGGAGACCTCCCTCAACGACCTGGAGCCCTCCCTCGACCTGGAGACCTCCCGCGGGCTGCAGGACTTCCTGCTGAATGCGAACGACCCCATGATGACCAGCGATGAATACATCCGAGGAGCCGAGGAGCAGGCCGCTGCTGCCCACTCTGACTTCATCTGGTAGAACCATTCCCCCGGCAGCCCCCCGCTTTTCCCGGACGCCCTCAATTCCTACTGATATACGACCCTCCCTGCCCCCCCATCCTCTAGTCCCACTGGCCCATGGAACCCGACATTCTCTACCGCTGTGTGCACATATTCCGTCCCCAAGCACCCCGTCACATATATATTTAACATCCGTGTTCGTAATCAGACTGCAGAGAAGACAGAGTGTGATATTTTATGTGCATTCTTTAATGATTCATCTGGAATGTGCTAGTGCGCAGGAATCATATACAGTAAGTGTATAGATCAGTGTAAACGGACACAACAGAACAAAGACTAAAATCTACTTTTGGTGTCCCATAATAGATATTTTTATGACCTTCAGTTTCACCACCTCAGAAACCAACCCCCCCCCTTAACCCCTGACTTCCTGAACCCAGGCTCTCAGGTCTCGGCACAGCATCAAATCCAACGTCACTCAAAACCACTCGGCAAGTGCTCTACATAAAAGAAGGGCGTCTACTTGAGGAGCACAAGCAACAAATAATTACCATGCAAGCCCTGCACTCCATTTGAGAACCACACTCTCAAATGAAACACTTTGGGTTGACTCATGCTACGCACGAACGCCTGTCGGCCCCAATATAAAAGCGGCGAAGCGAAATGAAAACTCAGCCAAACTGTGGTTTTCCTGAGACTCAGGAGGAAATTGCTTCAGCGAGAAACGTTTAGCCAAATGAGGGGTGAAAAGGTGTGGGTAATGCAAAGCGTAGGATCGGAGGACATTTATGTAAAGGTTGTTTGTGTAGGCTTGAGGATTTACTTTACCACCTACTCTAGCTCTCTTTTTTTTCTTTCTTGGAATGTGTTATGCACTAGTAGTACAAAGCTGTGTCAAGAACATCATTTGTGTTTTATTTTGTACATGCTGCTGGATTTCAAGATTTGTTTTTATTGAAGAACTTATCTTATTGAAGAATGTATGAGGAAAGGGAACTTGACATTTGAAATGCTTTATCTAGCTCTTTAACCTTTTTTTGGTTGAGTTGATTCCTGCAGTCTGTTGCTACTGCTGTATTTTAGTGAAAATGTAAACACTTTAAGAATGCACTGTGGGGGCGGCGGATAGTGTAGCGGTCTAACGCACCGTATCTTGGCTGGTCCGATACAAGGGTGAGCTGCTTATCGGGGACGCGGTTCGAAACCCGTCTCTACCAGACCGGCCCTGGCCGTTAGCCATTTGGCTTTCCGCCCCAGGGGGGGGCGGGGGGGGTGAGCCGTCACGAGTTCGTCGAGGAGCGGAAGGGTGTCCGTGGTCGGGTTCCGTCTCGGAGGAGGCGGATCTGCCAGCCCGGGAAATGAGCTCGGTACGCGGAGGACTTGTGGGGGAGGGGGAATTGAGATAAATAGAGGTTATGGAGAGGTATGTATTCCACTACATTCCAATTACCCCGTGTAAAGACTGTGTGCAACATGGCAAATAAAGATCCTTATCCTGCTTGGATTGGAGACCAGGGGCTGTATGTAGCAAGCCACTCAAAGTAAAAAATGTGCCTCAAGTGTAAGAATTGGTGACTTTTGTTCAAATTATTCAAATTTCTCTTGACTTTCTCTTGACTCCTAAACTGTCAGGTATTTAAGAGACCTCTGGAGCTCTCTTTACTCGGCTAGGAGTAGGCAAGACGGCACAGTTGCGGACACGTGCGCGCACCTTCCAAGACAGGACGAATGTTTTACAAATGCTTGATGATGCATAGTTAATCAAACGTTATCGCTTAGATCGTCAGGGAATCATCTTTGCCACTGATATTGTGCGGGACGTAATATCGCCAGCAACTTTGAGAAGTAGCGCAGAGACGCAGGTTATTTTAACACTGCCACGGGGAAAATGCAATTATGTAATGCTGATGATTTGGGACCATCACAATCCACCATCAGCAGGGTAGTGGCAAAAACTGTGACAGCCCTTGTAGCACCTGACATAGTTTTATATGTATTATGTAGTTATATATATATGTTTCATTCACAAATTATTTTCAGTATTGAGCTACAATACTTTTATAATAGAGTACCAGCCTTAATACGATCTGCAGTTTGCATAGTCCAGCATCCTGACAGTCGCCCACTCCACTGATTGTGGCATTTTCTCTGAGGGTGCGGAGCACTACCTCTGCGCTTAAAAGCTGAACTACAATAAAGGAATTTTATCTCAATAGTCAAAATCATTTTGATAATTGTTGTTCATCAGCAATATTGCAATATGAAACGAAGGTTCAATAAATAAATAAGACTACGAACCAGTGCCAGATTTACATTTGACATTCTAAGCATTTAGCAGACGCTCTCATCCAGAGCGACATACAAGATGTGCATTAATACATGGTAGGAACAATCAGTTTGCCTTCAATCAGATGTCAAATCCTTCTTGAAAGCAGAGATCCTAACTATATCCATTACGAGCTAAAAGGCTAAACTGATCCTAGATCAGCACTCCTACATCTTTGTACATACGGCCCCCAGTCTTTAAGTTGCTGCTGGAAGTGGTGTTGGCGATATCCCCTCTGGGCCAACTATAATATTTTTTTCTCAAATTTTCATTAAGAATGAAAAACAATCGATGCCCCTGTGCAGTGATGGGGATACTGTGCTGTCGGAGACCCCGTCTTTCGGACGAGACGTTAAACCCCAGGTCCTGACTCACTGTGGCCCTTCGAGCTTCCATGGCACTTATTGCGACGAGTGCTGGCGTCCTGGCAAACTTCCCAACCTGGTCACCTAATTATTCCCCTAGTTAAATTGGCTCTGCTGTTGTCCCTCTCCACCTCAGCTAACGTGTGGTGAGCTTTCTGGCGCAAAATGGCTCCCGGGTGGGTTGGTGCCACGCATTGGTGGTGATTGAGGCGAGTTTCGCCCGTTTACTGTAAAGTGCTTTGAGTATCATGGGATGACGAAAAGCGCGACATAAATTCAATCCATCCATCCATCCATTGTCTAAGCCGCTTATTCCTGGTCAGGGTCGCGGGGGGGTGCTGGAGCCTATCCCAGCATGCGTTCCGGGCGAGAGGCAGGAATACACCCTGGACAGGTCGCCAATCCATCGCAGGGCACACGCACCATTCACTCACACACTCATACCTACGGGCAATTTAGACTCTCCAATTAGCCTAACGTGCATGTCTTTGGACTGTGGGAGGAAACCGGAGTACCCGGAGGAAACCCACGCGGACACGGGGAGAACATGCAAACTCCGCACAGAAAGGCCCCCGGCCTGGATTCGAACCCGAGACCTTCTTGCTGTGAGGCGACAGCGCTATCCACTGCACCACCGTGCCGCCTCTAAATTCAATCCATTATTGTTTTAAAAACTAAACAATGTGCATCAGAGTAATGCTTCATAAAAAGTATTTGCAACTTATCTGAGAAGCGGGCATTGGCAGTCTTAACACGGTAATGGCGGTCAGAGGGCATAAAGAGGCATTCTGTCAGAAATTTAGGAGCAAACATACTTCGGTGATGCAGGTGAAGTATTGGTTTACGTTCACAGCAAACATTCAGGCTATTTTAAGCATTTTATGTAAGTTTCACTATGAGCACGTAGTCTGTTGTCTTGTTTCTAGCATAATCCAAATTTGAGCCAAGGTTCACTATAACATTCCTAAAGCTTTTAGAGTGCCATTTGCCTTTGGCGTTGAACACTGACATTGTTTCCTTCAACTTCACATACATGTTTTTCCATAACCTGCAATACATTTATTTCCTACATAAACCATGCTTTCTTGTTGCTGTTTTTTCCCCCCCACCTTACAAAGCGTGATTCATTCGGCGGTTGGTTGGATTTTTTTTGTGGATTATTATTATTTAGAAATTGTACCAATTCAGATGGAAAGAATATAAACAAACATGTATTTATTCAATGTTGCACAGTTTGCACGATGCACAGTTTGAACTCTCAGTCTCCACCCACACATTGCATTTACATTACAGGCATTTAGCGGACACTCTCATCCAGAGCAACTTACACAGTTTACATTTCTTTACATACAATCAATTTATACCTCACTTCAGGGTAGAACGGCAGTGCCCCATCTGCAAATTGAACCAGCAACCTTTGTGACACAAGCCCAGTTCCCTAACCACTATACTACACTGCCGCCTTTGAAAATACTTTCATGAAGTAGTCGTGCAAAAATCATGGGAATTGGTCGAGGCACAACCATTCTCCTTTACAATTTATAGAAAATATTGGCTAAAAATAAATAAAATCTTTTTAGTTTTTTTTACATTTTGTTTCAGATTTTTTTAAACAGTTTTTCTCCCAATTTAGTAGCCAATTATACCCTCTATTTATTTCAATTGGCCCTCCGCCACCAACTCGCCGCCTGTCCTCCCGGGTCAAGCCAAATCTCCTTGGCGGTTCACCGTGAGCAGAGGCGGGTGAGGGGCCGCACGGCGCGTGACAGCAGGGCCCGGTACGCGCGTCCGAACTGCCGGTTCATGGCGGCGTACAGCACGGGGTTGATGCAGCTGTTCAGCCAGGTGAGGTTGGCGCAGAACATGTGTGCCGCCTGCGGGGCGCTGCCCCGGCGGTCCACGATGTTGAGCAGGATGAAGGGCGCGAAGCAGCCCACAAAGCACAGGAAGACCGCGAAGCACATCCGGGTCACGCGGGTAAACTCCCCGTCGTCGCCACCGCTGGAAGTGGCGGCGGGAGTGCGGGCCTGGGCGGGGGCGGTGGGGTTGGGGGCGTTAGGAGCAGGGCCAGGGGTGGCCCCAGAGAGGTCAGGGGTCCAACCCCTTCCCCTGTGTCCGACAGCCTCCCGACCCGGGACGGAGGCTTCGCTCGCTCCCGTCGGACAGGAGTCCGGCGCCGCCGCCGCGGGTGGGCCACACCCCTCCGTGACGCCGTTGGCCTCGCCGGCAGCCTCGCCGCTGATCTCGCAGCTCTGCGTCCGCGCCCCGCTGTCTCCGTCGGTGGTGGCCCCGCCCCCCTCCGTCGTCGCCTCCGCCGCCGGCCTCCTGCGGGACGAGCGCCGGCTGGGCCGGTATCCGACGAGCGACCGGGCCGCCGCCCGCACCTGCCGGTGGATGAGGAAGTAGAAGAGGCCCACGCAGCCCAGGCCCGCGAAGAAGTAGAGGAAGAGCAGCACGGTGGTGTAAGGGCGCCCCCTGCTGCGGTGGAAGCTGCAGGTGCACACCTGCGGCACGAAGCCGAAGGCGGCCCAGAGCGGGCCGAGGCTGGCCAGCCCGACGGCCCAGGTGGCGGGCAGCATCAGCGCCAGGCCCAGGCGGGAGAAGAGCCGGCGGTAGACGGCCCGCCGGGCGATGAGCAGGTAGCGTCCGGCGGCGATGAGGCAGAGGGTGAGGATGGAGACGGAGTTGGAGAGGAAGAGGAGCAGGCCGAAGACGCTGCACCAGGAGGCGCCGCCGCGCCAGCGCAGGTGCAGGTACGAGTCGACGCTCGCCGGCTGCAGGAGGCCGCAGTACAGCAGGTCGGCCAGCGCCAGGTTGACGATCAGCGCGTTGAAGCGGGTCCGCAGCCGCCGGTCGAGGACGAAGGCCAGCATGGTCAGGACGTTGCCCGACACCCCCACCGCGCTCACCAGGCACCCCCACAGCACGCCCACGTAGCGGTAGCCCACCACCGACGGGTGGTAGCAGGAGAAGGTGTCGTTCTCCGGGGTGCCGTCGTCCGTCGCGTTCCACAGCATCCTGCTGGAGAGGAAGAGAGGCCGCGTTTGCACATTGGCAGGGACTCTCGTACATCTGGCTCTTTTACGAAACCTGGTGCTTTTGTGCGTTCCGCAACGGTAAGGCTGGGGAGGGTCTGTGCGTCTGACATTGCCTAGACAAGCACCCCCGCCCGGGCAAAACTTTTGTTCTCAACACTGGAACTCTATGTATTGTGTAATATGGGTCTTTCCCCACACAACATTCGGGCTGCTATGTTAACATTGAACTCGGTGGGTTCACTGAATCCTGTACTTCTCAACAAACTGTTAAAAGTTTACAAAATGACTTTTTTTTTTTTATGAAATGAAAAAATGAAGAATGAAGATACAGATGAATGACAGTTGTTACGTAATTCATCCAACTGATTATATCTCACTGCTCTGATTCAGCTGGGGCAGGACGTGAGGTATGAGCCAGATTTATTGAGAAAGAGAGAGAGAGTCATAAATGCTTCTCTCGACTCGTTCGGGACACGTTTTTGCTGTGCGTCCACCGTGCGTTCGAGAGTAGGTTTTTCAAATTCAGCCTACGTAGGAACTTTGAACATCTGTGACCACGCCTCTGGTTCCCGGTTGAATTGTGTCGAGGAGGCATTGTTCTTAATGAACTAATTGTGGTGCTGTGATCAGGTGTGTGCGCGTGTTTGTTTGTTTGTGTGTGTGTGCACACCACGGTCAGTGCTTAATTTGTGCCGGGGCTAGCCGGGGCGCAGCCCGGGCAAATGCCAAGAATCCGATTGCAGCCCTTGAAGGATCTCTTAACCGCTGTTAACACCGTAGCAGTTTCCGGCGCAGAGTGCGAGATGGCTTTCTCACAAATGAATCTAATCTTCACATGAACAAGAGCGTCTTTAAAAACAGCAACCATGCAAACATATCACCGCTTATGTTTTTCCTCCGGAGGGGGGCGTGGGCGTGTGGTGTGTGGTGTGTGGTTGGGGGAGGCGAGTTGAGCCCCGGCATCTCTTATTTTACAAATTAAGCACTGACCCCCCACTAATGGGAGCTCATATTATAAATCTGAAAGCTCAAGTAAAGGAGTTTTTACTACATGTAATCATAAACGAAAATAACATTAAAATCGAGGTAATTACCTTGATACTATTAAATGGTTTGGAGCGATAGAAAATTACAATGAAAAACACCCCAATTAGTGAATTGAGTTGGCGTTCCATTGTAAATGTCAACGCTGAATTGCGGTAAAATAAGCCATATGTAAATGTTGTTAAAATATAAAATGAGTTACCTTGATATTTGTTAGACGTTTTTCCTCTTCGGTGCTACGTAGACCACCGGCACTCTCTCGTCTTGTGTTTAATCTCTTTGGGTGAAGTAAGCCCGCGCGCGCCTCGCGATGATACCTATTACTCAATTTTGGAAACAACTTGCGCTCGCACGTAGCATCAGCAAAACCATTCTAACACAAAGTATAACACGCTGCAAAACAAGGAAGTATCACCTTTCGTCACTTCTCTTTTGTTTGGCCCATTTGCAAAGGCATTGTGGCGGTAAAATGCTGTAGGTTACTCTCCAAAGTAACTTCTCGACACTCGGGGCAACATTTCCCCGTTTGCATTTTCACCGTAATAGTGGCAACATTTTCTTAGCGCTGCTCAATAAATAATAAAGTTGTATTCAAAACGTAGGTGAACTAAGGATTAATCTACTCGGTTTCTTGTACAATGAAGAACTACAGGTGACTGCGAAAATAGAGGAACCTCCAACATAGAATGTCATAATAGGGCTGCATCCGACCATTGTATCCCTCTCTGTGAAGTTATAGATGGACTGTGCTTGATGAAATTGCGTGCTCACACCCTAGATTGATATGTGCAGTCAACTGATTCAGAGTTGCTCATCTGTTTTTCCTTACATCTCGAACAAATGGACATCAAACCATGGACATCATGGTCGACGGGTATGTGCTATCAACCACAGTTGCCACTAGTTGATGATGTCTTTCCCTCAGACTTCCATGCCAACATCATCTTAGCCACTGTTCCTCGTGAAACATCAACAAGTTGAACAGTCTTCGTCACTGAAGCTCCTGCTAAATCTGCCCCAACAATCACCCCTCTTTCAGGCATTGCGATCTCTTGCCATGGTAGCCAAAATAATGGGCATCTGGGCCTGCCCAGTATTTTTATACATGACCCTAAGCATGATGGTATTTTAATTGCTTAATTAACTCAGGAACCACACCTGTGTGGAAGCACCTGCTTTCAATACACTGTGTCCCTAATTTACTGCAGTGTAATGTACATGCCGTATACACACACAAGCCATAACAAGACCTCAGTTTAAGGTTAATCTTCCTTAGGTTAGAAGTGCTTATACTGCTGCGCTTCGCTACCTCAGGTGAAATTACTTATTTTTTTTTTTTTTTTTTTTTTTCATACCCTCTATTTATTTCGATTTGCCCTCCCCCACAAACCCACCGCCCTTCTCTATGAGGCAAGCTGATTCTCTGAGGGCAGCAAACTCAGCTTCTTTCGAGACGGAATTTGCCCACCCACGTTCGGGAGACACCCTTACGCACTTCTCAGCGAGTTTGTGCTGGCTCACCTTCTCCTCTCCCCCTGGGCCAGACAGCCAAACACCGCCCCCAATTGGGGCTCCCCACCAGGGTCAGTCTGGTAGTTGGGTTTCGAACTGCGACCATGATAGGCAGCTTACACTCGTAAACGAGGGAGTTACCGATATGCTATGGGAAGCCCCCGTGAGGTTTTTGAAGGGCGTTCGCTGCCTGCGCCCCACGAGGGCCCTCTTAGTTCCCTCTTGGGACTTGGAGGTGGTACTTAGGGCTCTAACTGGACCCCCCCTTTGAACCACACGAGTTGGTGATTTGAAACACCTCTCTATGAAGCGGCCTTTTTACTGGCCATTACTTCAGCTAAGAGGGTTGGTGAGATTCACGCACTGTTTGTGAATGCTGAATGTATGAGATGGGGATCGGATAGGACGAGTGCGTCTCTCTCCGCCACAATCCTTCATTCAGTCCTACCCAAGGTCCTGCCTGTGCAGCATGTAAATCAGGACTTTCTGTTGACCGTTTTCTCCCCCCCACTGGGGCTGATGGTTCGGAAGCTACCCAGCACACTCTGTGCCCTGTTAGGACTCTGAAGGTGTATGTCATGCAAGGCTGAAGGTGTATGTCTAGCAGGGACGCCTCTTGCCATCTACAATTGTGGCCCACTTCATCAGAGGAGTCACTGCCTTGTGAGCTCTTCTCAAAGGAGTCTCCTTAGTGGGCCTCCAATAGCATAGCGGTCTAACGCACTCGCATTGACTGGTGCTTTGCGAGTGTGAGCTATCTATTGCGGTCGCGGTTCGAAACCCGACTGCATCAGTCCGACTGTGGCCTCGAGCCCCGAACGGGGGTGACATCTGGCTGACCGCCCCAGGAGGTGGGGGGAGGGAAAGTCGGCACAAGCTTGTCGAGGAGCAGTAGGGCGTTCCTAAAGAGCAGGTGGGCGAATTTCAGTCTCGGAGGAAGCGGATCATTGCCGGCCTCTGGATATTAGCTTGACCCGGAGGATGGGCGGCAGGTTCGTGAGGGGAGGGCAAATCGAAATCAATAGAGGGTTGAATTGGTTACAAAATTTTGAGAAAAATGGGGTAAAAAAAGAAACAAATTATAAAAAAAGTTTCCCCTTAGCTTACATATGTGCTGCTGCCAGTTGGGTCTCTTACAGCACCTTTACCAGTTACTATTGTGTTAATGTGGGCTGCCCCCAGCATGGTTGGTTCAGCAGTTCTTGGTGTGGCACAAGGGTGCTTGATCATCGTGGGTTTGCCCGTTAGGGTGTAGTTCTTACAACCTGGCCATGGCGTAGCTCACTGAAATAATTTGGTGCCGGTGGATACCGTTCTTTCGAGAACGGAACAAGTCGAAGTCCATAAGACTTTTTATGTAAGTAAGTAAGATAGCCTTTATTAATCCTGGGATTTGGTTTGTCACAGCACCAATGATACAGGAGACAGTGAAAGAACACACAAGACATACAGGACATCACAGTATACTGAATAATAAATTCAAGATAAATATATTTAAAAACCAGAGTAAAAACCTAGTAGTTATACAGACATACAGAACATCATAGTATATTGAAATACCAGATGCTAAAATACAAGAATAAAAAAAAAAAAAAAACCTAGCAGCGATCATACTGGAGGTAGTGCAAATCCACCAGATAGACAGCGCATACCAGTGTACTGAAGTACTAAGAAAACAAATATGAGATCAAGTAGCAATCGGGGCAACAGTGAGATGTGCAAAGAATGTAGGGTAGGTACAGCAGTAGAGAGTGAGAGTGTTCAATGTTCATTGTTGTACAGTTTGATGGCTGCTGGTACAAAGGAGCGCTTGAACCGCTCCGTTCTGCATGTGAATTGGATGAGCCTGTGGCTGAAGGTGCTCTCCATCTGTCTCAGCTCATCATAGAGGGGGTGGGAGGGGTTATTCAGGATGGTCAACAGTTTGTCTCTCATCCTCCCTCTCCACCACTGCCTCCAGGCTGTCCAGTTTTTCGCCAACAACAGAGCTAGCCTTCCTCACCAGCTTGTTGAGTTTGTCGGTCTCCCCAGCCTTGGCGCTGCTACCCCAGCAAGCCACGGCAAAGAACAGTGCGCTGGCTACCACGGACTGGTAGAACATCCTCAGCAGCCTGCTGCACACATCGAAGGACCTGAGCCTCCTAAGGAAGTACAGTCTGCTCTGTCCTTTCTTATAGAGGGCCTCCGTGTTGTCCGTCCAGTCCAGCCTCTTGTTCAGGTGCACTCCCAGGAACTTGCATGAGTTTGCCATCTCAACTTCCTCCCCTTGATGGTGATGGGGGTTGGGGGCCCTCGGGGCTTCTTGCTCCGTCGGAAGTCCACTACCAGCTCCTTGGTCTTGCCAGTGTTGAGCTGGAGGTGGTTCTCCTCGGCCCAACGTATGTAGATTACATTTATTGAATATGCATCTCGTTCGCATTGATATCGTAGAGCAAAGCAGGTGCACCATGTACATAATACCAGACAGCGGTTTTTGTATATTTCTGTTGCTGTCATACTAGCAGACAAAATGATTTTCATGATCAACGGTTACGAATATTTTATCATTTAGTCAACTGAACACATACACTTTTTTCCAGAAGATCACGAATCAAATGTCAAAGTTCACCAAGTCGGTAATTCGGGGTACGGAGTTTATTACGAGTTTTCCCACTGGTAAATACTATTTGTAAGCTCACTGCAACGGTTTCAAACTCGTAATTACGATCATTTCGAGAGCACACGAACACAGCATAAACCACAATGTGACTTCCGGTTTTCGGTTTGGTTTGGATTTGCGAACTTTCCCTATCAGAATAAAAGTTCTCTCCTGTTGCGTTTTAGAGATTAGAACTCTGGTGACAGCTGATGCCGCACATAAAGGAATTTAGAATGTCCGCTTCACATAAACTATGACGCAATGTAGAATGTGCGTTTGCTTTAATTAATTGTTTTGCATTAATGTCCATATTTTTATAATTAACAATAATAATAAAAAAATGAAAAATTCTAATTTGAAAAAATCCCCCAAAATTTCCAGATTATTTCAACAGTTTGGCAAAAGCTGGGACAACCAGAGGCGATAATTTTTTACGACTAATATACAAATGTTTATGTTGCTATAGTAAAATAATAAGATTGATAATTAGTTGTTAAAATCAATATGCCTTGGACAAATTTTTGTTTTACTGAAGCAATTCAGGTTAAGTACCTTGCTCAAGGGTACAACAGCAGTGCCCCACCTGGGAATTGAACCTGCAAGTTACAAGCTCAGCTCCCTAACCATTACACTACACTGCCAGCCCTAGAAAAAATTATTCATATAATTCCCATATATGGTCATTGCCTATGAGGCCAAAGAATTGGACTCTGAAAAACAAGAGATTCTATTCAGCCGAAATATTGATCATTTGGATATAATATGCAAATAAGGCTTATTTCAGGCGCAGGTGCGGTGGTTAAACTACCAGCAACAATTGTTAGGGCAAAACAGTTATCTCAAACTCAACTGGTTTCGAGACGACATTCTGAGGAATCAATTTTAATCACTTTCATTGAGAATCATTTGCCTTCGCAGAAGAGCGAGATTTGTACCGGCTCACAGACGTGAGAACCATTCCTGGCTTTTATTTTGATTTTTACAACCTGTTGATCACCGGAAGTAATTTTCATACTGCGGCACTGTGGGTTATTGTGGTCAGCGTCACACTGCTGCCAGCGCAGTTGACAGCAGCTAACCTAGGAAGTCGAGAAATTTCTCCAGTTTCAACGGCGCCATAGCAGTCGTTGGTAGCAGTTATTTTCATCCAGAACTTTCTGAAACAAGTCAGAGAACATTTCTCATGGCAAGCGAACGGTATCTGATCCAGGACTAACGGAACATTGTTTAATACTGTAACATTTAGTTTTAAGGAACCGACTCGCCTTAACTTATCCCTGTTTTTTTCTTCCCATTTTAGGAGTTTCCCTGACAGCTTCATAGATGAAGACCCTAAGAAAGCTCTTGAGGTAAACAACTAACGTTAGCTAGCTAAACGTTAACATGGCGAGCTAGATATCCACGAGCTAGCTATATTTGTTAACTGCTTTTCTGACGTTATCTTACTATAAATTGGCTAGCCTAACGTTAGCAAGATATAGCTAGTTTTATGTCTAGGAAATTAGCGTGCTAGCTAGCAGTGTTGGCCACACTTGAACTAACGTCAGTGCTAACTTAGCCTGCTAACTCACTTAATTACATGTTACATAATGTGAAGTTTAGCTAATTAAACACAATACAAATTTGCTGGGTGGCTAATGGGCTGTAGCTAATCCGTAATAGCAGCACCACTCACAAGCTATCTAGCAAAAAAACAAAAAACAGCGACTGGTTACCTAACCTCATGCTATGCAGCTAGCAAGCAAGACTAAAGTTAGCTGTGTAGCAAGTTAGCTCATTGGCTCGCGACTAGCACGCCAAACGGATGTGTCCTACATTACAAATTCGTGTCACGAACCCTAGTTCGCTCAGTTTTGTGTGTAACTTAACCAAAAATGGACAGCGTCCAGTCACATTACTTAGTTGGTTAGCATTTTTACTCAGTCCAGTGTTAATGACCAGCTCAGATAACGCAACTAACGTCGATAACTTGGCTAACTAGCTAACTGGCTGTGTTTTGTTGTCAAACGGACGGCCCGTTGTGCCATATATGATGTCATGGCAACCACTCAGGTTCGTAGAAAGTTAGTCCTCTAGCTCCCGTTATTACCACGATGCCAATGCGCGTTTAACGGTTTAATTTATGGTTTCCAATGTAACTCATTCTACTTCTGTGTTGGCATAACGACGCCAAAGTGACGCGGATTTGTATTCCAGGAGCTGAACGGGGCCCTGGAGCAGACGTGTGACAACGCGGAATGGTACTGCCAGCGTGCTTACGCGCATGTCTTACTCGAGAACTACAGCAGTAAGTACATTCTACAGTGCTGTTTTATTTGGCTAGCGTCGAACTGCAAGATACGGCACCATGCCTTTGTTTGGCCGTGCTTTTAGCGCCCTGTATAAATTATTCTGCCTTCTGGTTTTGTCTTTTTTTTGTGTGTGTGGCAATTTCAGACCATATAAACATTGAGCAAAAAGTTCGGAAATGTGTGTTTGGTAGATTATTTCTCTTTTGTAACAATGCTTCTTGGCAATAAATTCAGTACCGTTGGAAAGCCTGTTTATTTCCCTTTTAAATGGTGCCATTTGTAAGGAACATGCATTTGTGGGATGAGCAGCACAGCTGAGTATGTGGGTTGCGCCCATGAAAAATGTGCCAAATCTTCTCTGCCAATGCCAAACAGCTTATTCTGCTGTTGCTATTGACTCTTGTTTTGAGCTTCCGGTACCCCCAGGTGCTGACAATCAGGTGCCAGCACCTGTGAGCATGGGCCCTGCTACAGTAATTGACCACTGTAGCAGGGCCCATGCTCACAGGTGTGAGTTCCACTGTTCCGGTGTCTGCTCCAAGAATCGGCATGCCACGTTTGTCTGATCTCGATAAGGCCCGTGCGACAGGGCAACTTCAAGCTGGTGTTCCGCAAAAGCAAGTTGCGGCATTATTTGGAGTGAGCCCTAGTACCATCTCCAAACTGAAGGCTAAGTTCCATGAAACGGGGGATGTCAGAGACAGACCGTGAAGTGGGCGTCCCAAGAAGACGACACCCCAAGACGACCGGTTCCTCACCCTTTCAACACTTAGGAACCGTAGGCTGTCTTCTACAGATTTGCAGCCAAAGTTTGCAGGACGATATGGCACACGGCTCTCGGCCCAGACAATCCGGAACAGAGTGCACCCAGCCAATCTCCGGGCTCATAGGGCTGCCAGGAGGCCTGCCATGCCTGCCATGACTGCCCTTCACCATCAGGCCCGTTTGCGCTGGTGTCGGCAACACCTGCACTGGAACCTGAACATGTGGAGGAACGTTATGTTCAGCGATGAGTCCAGATTCTGCCTACGGAAGTTGGATCGTAGGGTCAAAGTGTGGAGAAGACGGGGAGAACGCTATGCTGATTGCTGCACCGATAGAGTAACACCGTTTGGTGGAGGCAGTGTGATGGTGTGGGGCGGCATCTCCATCACTGAAAAAACGAGGCTTGTCATCATTGGAGGCAATCTCAATGCAGAGAGATATCGAGATGAGATTCTGCAACCAGTGGCAATCCCATATCTCCACAGTCTGGGACCGAACTCCATCCTCCAAGATGACAATGCTCGCCCCCACAGAGCGGGGTTTATCAGAGACTACCTCCAGAATTTGGGAGTAGAGAGAATGGAATGGCCTGCCAACAGTCCTGACCTCAACCCAATTGAACACTTGTGGGATCAGCTTGGGCGTGCTGTTCATGCTAGAGTGACCAACACAACCATGTTGGCTGACTTGCAACAAATCCTGGTTGAGGAGTGGAATGCCATCCCACAGCAGTGTGTGACCACGCTGGTGACCAGCATGAGGAGGAGGTGCCAGGCTGTTGTGGCTGTGTATGGTTCTTCCACACGCTGTAAAATTGCCAATATGTCTTGTTTCTTCCTTGTTACTGGTAGACTTCAATCATCCAATCCACCAAACGACACCAAACAAGAGTCAATAGCAACAGCAGAATAAGCTGTTTGGCATTGGCAGAGAAGATTTGGCACATTTTTCATGGGCGCAACCCGCATACTCAGCTGTGCTGCTCATCCCACAAATGCATGTTCCTTACAAATGGGGCACCATTTAAAAGGGAAATAAACAGGCTTTCCAACGGTATTAAAATGTATTGCCAAGAAGCATTGTTACAACAGAGAAATAATCTACCAAACACACATTTCCGAACTTTTCGTTCGATGTTTAGTTCCATCCTTACAATCAATTCACCTTTAATCTTGAGAGATTAATCTCAGTCAGTCAGGCGGGTAAAACATGCATGGATGCACAAATCGTCGGCGCCACGATTGTAGAGCAACGCGGTAGAAGGTGAGAGGTCACAGGGGCGGCAGGAATTTCATTGTCCGGGAGAGCCGGACACTTGCGGTGCACCTGTGTTGACCGTATCTGGGGCTGTGGACTGACGCTCACCTGCACCGCTGCGCAAGATAGTTTTATTCAGCGGAGGTGCCTCTGTGATCACAGCCTCCCTGAATCCCTATGGCATGCACAGACACCTGGACTTCACTGTGGCTGAATTGGCTCCCGGACGGGAAGGCCACAGCTCCAGAATGACTGTGAGCCTTTCCCCCTTTTTCCTCCTCAATTTGGAAAGCCCAATCATATTCTAAGCTATGCTCCCTGCAACCTCCGCTGTCAATTCGGGTGAGCGTAGGCAAGGGTGAGCTCTCTGAAACACGAGTATAAACACAAATACATTTACACTGCCTGGTCAAAAAAGAAGTCACCACCTGGATTTAACTAAGCAAATAGGTAAGAGCCTTCCATTGGATAATTACTGCAGTGATTAATATGTTTTAACTGGCAACAAGTTATTTAACCCTAACTGATGCAGTGAGTAGCTTCTCATTTCTTAAACAACCATGTCGGAAGACATATCCCGTGGTTGTGGAAAAGATGTTAATCTGTTTCAGAAGGGTCAAATTATTGGCCTGTATCAAGCAAAGAAAACAAGTAAGGAGATTGCTGAAACTACTAAAATTGGGTTAAGAACTGTCCAACGCATTATTAAAACCTGGAAGGATAGTAGTGAACCATCATCTTCGAGGAAGAAATGTGGTCGGAAAAAAATCTTGAATGATCGTGATCGGCCATCACTTAAACGTTTGGTGAAATCATATCGTAAACAATCAACAGTGGAACTCACGGCTATGTTTAATAGTGAAAGTAAGAGCATTTCCACACGCACAATGAGAAGGGAACTCAAGGGATTGGGACTAAACAGCTGCATAGCCTTAGGAAAACCACTTGTCAGTGAGGCTAATCGGAAAAAAGGCTTCAATTTGCTAGGGAGCATAAAGATTGGACTCTGGAGCAATGGAAGAAGGTCATGTGGTCTGATGAGTCCAGATTTACCCTGTTCCAGAGTGATGGGCGCATCAGGGTACGAAGAGAGGCGGATGAAGTAATGCACCCATCATGCCTAGTGCCTACTGTACAAGCCTGTTGGGGCAGTGTTGTGATCTGGGGTTGCTGCAGTTGGTCAGGTCTAGGTTCAGCAACGTTATGTGCCCAAAGAATGAGCAACTGACTACCTGAATATACTGAATGACCAGGTTTTTCCATCAATGGATTTTTTCTTCCCTGATGGCACGGGCGTATTCCAAGATGACAAAGCCACGATTCATCGGGCTCAAATTGTGAAAGAGTGGTTCAGGGAGCATGAGACATCATTTTCACACATGGATTGGCCACCACAGAGTCCAGACCTTAATCCCATTGAGAATCTTTGGGATGTGCTGGAGAAGACTTTGCACAGCGGTCCGACTCTCCCATCATCAATACAAGATCTTGGCGAAAAATGAATGCAACTCTGGACGAAAATAAATGTTGTGACATTGCAGAAGCTTATCGAAACGATGCCACGGCGAATGCGTGCCGTAATCAAAGCTGAAGGCGGTCCAACGAAATATTAGAGTGTGTGACTTTTTTTTTGGACGGGCAGTGTATAAATATACATGAGGCAACAGAGAGGCCTTTGGGGTGACGCCCAGATCCAGGAGTCTGGTGCGTGAGTAATAATCCAATCTGACGAAGGCAGACTGAGGCGTTTCCATAGAGGGCACTGCTGGTAGACTAGATAACCTGAATGTGAACTGAGTCGGCATCACTGTGTCTCTTATCTGTATTAACTGTCTCTGTATCTATACTAACTGTGTCTCTGTATTGTAT
Source organism: Aldrovandia affinis (assembly GCA_029706075.1). Lineage (NCBI taxonomy): Eukaryota > Metazoa > Chordata > Actinopteri > Notacanthiformes > Halosauridae > Aldrovandia > Aldrovandia affinis. Next base: position 108,908 of record JAINUG010000214.1, read on the forward strand.
CTGTACTAACTGTGTCTTTTACACAGGTGCTGTCGACGATGCCAGGAGAGCCCTGGAGCTGAATCCCGGCTATGCTCTTGCCTTCATGAGAACAGGGTGAGCACTGAAACAACTGTGTGGCCTTGACCCTGTGGCCCATTACTGTGGCTGCCAAGCCGTTTTCATGTTAAAAGACCAATGTTAATATCTTATGTGTGGTCCTGCCATCAATGAGGGTGCGTGCGTGCGCGTTAGGGTGCATCAGAATACTAATTTCCAGCATATTGATCTGTCTGGGTGCTAAAAGTGTTCCATTGCATGTTGTTATAACACATGCAAAATGTTGTTGCAATCCGTCGTGATCTAGAGGTGCAATGGCACGTCAGCTTTTACGACTGAAGGGGGTTACCAGCACCCTTTGAAGGGAGCCATGACAAATCGGTTCGTTTTGACTCGTTCTCTGGTGCCGTCACTTTGTGCTTCGGTATCAACATTTTGCGCCTAGTATCTTTGATTGTGCTTTGGTATGTTTGCACAACGAAGGTCTGTTATCCAGTTGTACGGCGTGTAATCCGTATTAAGGGCGACAGAGTGGCCACATTTGGCGCGTTCGATGACAAGCTGCAGTCCAAGGTGAAGCTGCGACAGGAGCGCGAAGCTGGGGCAGCAGCCCGGCAGGCACGCGCTACCAAGGGGCAGCAGGAGACGACTGCGACGTCCGGCGCGGCGGTGTTGGGAGAGCGAAAGCGATGAGGATAGCGATGAAGATGAAGCAGCCGCTTCGCCGGCTGAGAATGCACCGTGCACCCACGAGCGCAAGAAGACTGGCACCACGGCCTTGACTCTGCCCCACGTCCTCAGCCGGCCGAGTCTCGCGCCACTGGTTGAAGATCACGCCGACACGGCAGGCGGCCTGATCGTGGAGTCAGGTGGCAGTTGGTTAAAGGTCTCCGCGTCCTACGCGATGGCGAGCCGATTGTGCCGCCAAGTGCTGGAGGCCATCGGCGAGTAGCTACTGTGGGAGCGGCGCTGCGCCGACCAGGTTGTCAACGTGGCATTTGACACCACCGCGTTAAACGCTGGCCGTCTCACGGCAGCCTCGCGTTGCCGTCCAGCTCCCACCGGGTCGACCGCTGCTCTGGTCCGGGTGCCGGCACCACATCGGCGAGGTCCTCCTTGGCCACGTTTCCACCAACCTCAAGGTGGAGATGTCGCGCTCGCCGGAGATTGCCTTGTTCGCCTGTCCGTGGGACGACTGAAACCCGGTGCTGGACGACAGCGTCCCACTGTCCTGCTACGTTCCTGGCAACGCTGGACCACCGGTCCTGGGCAAGTTGCGTGCCGAACCCACCGCGTGTGCTGCGGGAGCGCTCGGCTACAAGCGAGGCAACTACTGCGAGCTCGTGCAGCTGTGTCTCGTGTATCCAGGGGCACCCGGTGCCGCGTAGACTCCAGTGATCTTCCCACGGCCGGGAGCGCTGCACAAGGCGCAATGGATGGCCGAGCTGCTCTACGCTCTCAAGCTGGCCTCGATGAAGCAGCATATCGCGTTTCCTCTTCCCTGAGGCACCGTCACCAGGCGGCGACGGGTGCTGAAGATTTGGCCGTTTGCCGACTTCATCGCGCACGTCTACGCGACGTGGCGTCTGACCTGCGACTTGGCCGTAGACGCCGCCTGGAAAGACCTCGCGCTCCACGCAAGTCCGTACAAGTCCGTTGACGCGGGCATTGCGGCATCAGCGATCGCTGGAGCGGCGCCTCTGGTACGTGACGGGCGAGATGCCGCCCCTGGCACTCTTCAGAACCAAGGGGCCAGTTGGCGAACGGCGCACACTCGCGGACGCCATCTTGGAGCACGAGCCGGCTGATTTCCCCACCGATTTGGCGCTGGCTTCGGCAGGCTGAAGTTTCCAGCCCTCTTGCCGACTACCAGCTTGGCCGACCTCGCCGACCCAGACTGCCGGTTCGGCATGCACCAGCTGCACGTCGACCCAGCGTTTCTCTCACTCGACGTAGAGGGTTGGGCTACCAGTGCAGCATTCCAGGTGGGTGTCGCGAACGTACGCGCCATCAATGTCGCGAATGACCGCGCCGAGCGTGGTGTCAAACTCACGTCAGACTTTGTGGCAGCAGTCAGGAGCGAGCAGCACCTGCAGAATGTGCTCCAGGCAGTTGAACATGATCGCTCTAAGCAGCCGAGTCTTCGCTGCTGCAAGCGCAAGCTGGACACTGACCAGGACTAGGACTCCAGGATGCACGAGAATAATAATAAAATGTTGTTCTCAAAAACATTTTCTAAAAACAATTTTGGAACAATTGTAACAATTTCAATATTGTTCTTCAAATACAATTTCTTGCATTTTTATGTCAGCCTTGTCAAGCTGTCAAGGAATTGCAAATGTTCCTAATTTCATGCCGTGTTGCACCTCTAAATCTCAATGAATTTTCCCGAACAAAATGCAACTCCAGACAGTTCGATATGTTGACGTTAAAATTTTACCTTGCATTCTGATGCACCCTAGTGTGCGTGTGTAATGTAGAGTCAACTTGAAAAAATAAATCAGATTTTTCCCGTTTGTCTCCCAATTTGGTGGCCAATTGTATTGATCCAACTGTCCCCCTTCAACAAGCCCGCCGCCTGCAGCTATGGGACCAGCCTCTACTCTGGGACCGGCGGTGGCAGGGACGGCAAAGCGCCTCCTTTGAGACGGCACTCGCCCGAGCACCGACCATACGATACGTCCAGAGAAGATTTTCTGTACATGCGTCGAGCTCATGTCGGCTTCCCTCTGGAGCGGACAGCCAATTTTCGCCCCTGAGTGGGACACTCGGCCAGAGCTGGAGCGCAACTGGGGAATGGACCCCTGGCCGTAGCGGGCAACCTGCATTCCGGGCGAGTACCTTTTACCGGTGAGCCTGAGGTGACTTTAACATTTATTTTTATTTTTTATAAAAATATTTTATAATAATTTAAAAAAAAAAGATTTTGTTAGATTTTCCCCATTTTTCTCCCAATTTACTAGGCAATTGTACCCTCTTTTCATGTCACCTATCCCCCCTCATATTGTGAGCTCGCTGCCGTAGTCCTGAGACCGGCAGTAACAAAGGCGATGTACCGCCTCCTCCGAGCTGGCACTCGCCAAGCCGTCAACTGTAACTCCGTTACACGTAGAGCCACTCTTATACGCAGTGAGCTCATATCGGCTTCCCTCCCCCCTCCCTGGGGTGGACCGTCAATTGCCACCCCCTAGTGCAGTGCTTCTCAATTATTTTCTGTTACGCCCCCCCTAGGAAGAAGAAAACATTTCGCGCCCCCCACTCTCCGCCGCGACTATAAATAGTATCATTTGTCTATAAAATTGTTAAAAAAAGTACACCTCTGCATAACATTGTATCCTTATTAACATTAAAGAAATGCTATGGTGTGGGGTTTTTTGCACTGAGCAATTTGGTACGCCACCTTATATGATGCTAACAGTGCTCGCTGGTTTTCTGAAGTAGCATTCACAAAGCGGGATGATTGTCGGCAATATTCGGCACGTTTTCGCTTAAAAAACTCAAGCGGCTTATCAGCGTGATTGGGGTGTAATGTCTTTAAGTGACGCCTTAATTTATTTGGCTTCATGCTGTCCGCTGCCAATATTTTAAGACACAGTAAACACACCGGTCTTTCCTCGTCTCCCACCGTAGTCACAGTGAAGCCAAGCGCTACATACGCTTCGTCATATTTCCTCGTCTTAGCTTTCGGGTGACTTTTGTTTGTCTCATTATCTTCGTCTCTCTCCGCCTTTCCTTTCAACCCTGTTAAATATTTTTCCATGGTGTCTCTTGAGGGTTTGTTTACTGCACTTCATATCTGCAATTACACTTTATTCTAGTACGGCAAAAAAAAGCATGTTCCCCGGGGTCACACGCGCCCCCCCTGGCATCGCACGCGCCCCACTATTTGAGAAACACTGCCCTAGTGGCACTCCTGGGCAGAGCCGAGCTGGTGTAGCCGGTGGAATCGAACCCCGATCGCAGCATGCGTCCTGGTTGGACGCTCTTACCACTACACCATCACCACTTTTAAAAGGCTTCCATCACAATGCGTTTGTGTACGTTCACATACTCGTCTGCAACTGCCGTTGTTATATTCCATCCAAAACTCAGCATTGACTGATTTACGGTGCTGTCAATCTGTCCAGATAGTTTTGTTGTTAACGTTCTGCTTATTTGACCTTTCGGTGTGAGCCGTGAGCTAATGAATGGCAAATATAATGGAGGTCAATGGTCAAATATCTAACATGTATAACATAAATATCATATTTGAACTTATCTTGAAGCCGATAATATTGAAAGATGCCCTGTCAGAAAAAAAAATCAACGCTGGGGAAATGGATGGCTTTGAAAGTTACATCACTGGCTTGAAGATGAGATAAAATATGTTTATGTCAGCCATTGATGGTGTGGCATATCCCTCTGATGTAGCATATGTGTGAGGATGCTCTGGACGCGCAGTGTGTGTTGAAAGGTTAAAATTATGTCTCGATGGGATTAAAAAGGGTCGTGCGGTCGTGGAGGTACAGGGTAGAGTTGAGTTGTTACCTAAAATCGATGTCACATGATGAAGGGGATTTTAAAATGCTTCCAGTGTTCAGCGTTTGTGTGTCTGTACGTTTGTGTCTGTTTCTGTGCGTTTGTGTGTGTGTGTGTGTTTGTGCACTTGTGCGCGCCCGTGTGTGTGTGTGCGCGTTTGTGTGCCTGTGTGTGTGCGTGTTTGTGCGTGCGTGCGTGCGTGCGTGTGCTTGCGTGCGTTTGTTAATTCTCCTCGGGCGTGCCCAGCATAGATGTCCAGGGCTTTTCTCTCAAACCGGCTGCTCTCATGCCGCTGCTTAGCAACCGTGCGGTGAGACCGTCTCTGCTCCCCAGCTGGTGAAGGGGACTCTGGCATTGTGGCTCGTGTGCCGTTTTGTGCAGAGTTCTCTCCCCACTCCTGTGTGGAAGCAGCTTTAGCAGCAGTGTTAATGCTTTCAGCTGTTGCTGCTGTCACACACTACATCTCTGTGGTTATACCTCACACCAAACTTAATAACAGCATTAGGCTGCATATGTGTCAGACACGTACACAACCGCTAAGATGTGGGGATGCGAGTGTAGCGGTCTAACGCACCCCGTATTGGCTGGTCCTTTACGAGTGTGAGCTGCCTATCGCGGTCGCGGTTTGAAAGCCGACTACCAGACCGGCCCTGGCCGGGAGCTCCAATCGGGGGCGGCGTTTTTGGCTGTCTGCCCCAGGGGGAGGGGGGAGGGAGAACCGGCACAAGCTCGCCGAGGAGCGGTAGGGCGACCTCGTAAACGGGGTTGGGCGAGTTCCGTCTCGGAGGAGGCGAACGCTGCCTCGAGGTATTAGCTCATCCCATGGAGGCAGGGGGGAGGGAAAATCTGAAACAAAAATATATATATATTTTTTTTTTTTTAAGCGTAAAATCAATCCTGGGGTCCCCTTGTATGTGTGTGCTGATTGAAGTCCCTTTGAATGTGTTCATTAGTTAAGCTTTTTGAAAGCGTGCGTTTAAGCACCTCTCCATGGAATTGGCGTAAAGCGGAGTTTAGCGGAGCGCCACACCAGGCTCATTCATTCAGGTGAGCACCGCAGGTGTGTGGGCACCCCATTGTAACCGCATGGATTTGTATTATTATTATTATTAATAATATTAATAATTCCCTCCCCCGCCACCGTGGAACAGCAGCTATGAAATCCACAGAGGTTATTAAAGACTCACCAAGCGCCTGTTTTTGTTTTTTCCGAGGACCACCATAAGTGCAAGCCATGCAGAAAGTTGTCACGAGAGAGTTACTATACACACACACACACACACATACACACACACAAAAAGCCCACTGCAGTAATCCAGTCAATTTGCAATTTATGCACAATATGCAGATTGTATGGCAGAGGGTAATAGCCGCTGGGCACAGAGGCATGAAGGTGTGAGGCAGTGCACCGTGCAGCACGCTTTAATGAGTCTCCTGCATGACACTGGACAGGGAACGGATTAGTGCTGGATTTACGCTCCGCTGCGTCTGCACTGCTGTCCTCGCCGTGCCCGGGCGTCCTGGGGTCAGCGGGACAGCTCCCACCGACCCGTCTCCATCCCCTCCTGTCAGTCGGTGTGTTCAACGCAAATGCCGTTTCGGGGGGAATGTCCGCACTGGCCGCTATTGGGACGGGATGCGCCAGAGGCCTCCAGAACGAATGGGATGATTAGGGCTGTCCCCGACTAAAACAAATCTTGGTCGACCAACAGTCGTCCGTTTTTTCCGATTGGTCGAAACCTTTTTCCCCTATGTGACACAACCTATTTGTTTTACAACTATATGCACACTGCGCTTGTCTCATGTTTTATAACTTTCTTAAGTGAATGACACAAATGACTAACAATAGGCGAATAACTTTATGGAGCCGTAGTTCAAGATTACTTGGAAAAAAAACCTCTCCATGCTGCCCTTGCAGATTCTGCCGTTGCGCTTGTGAAGTTGCCGTATGGCCACATAATAGGCTGATGCTTTTATTTGACCACAACCATAACACATTCTAATGCGTAGGCCATGTTTTATTTAATTAACCAAGTTGGTCTCATTGGGATTTTAAATCTCTTTTGCAAAAAAATAGGCTAACAAACGAATGGTCACACATGTCTTAAATTGTAGCCTAAAGCGGAACATAAAGTGCCTATAGCCTATCGAAAATAACTTACTCGAGTCGGAGACCGTCCGATAACCTACTTTCCCAGTCGTTTCATGTCGTTTCACAGGAACACTAGCTTGTCCACATGTTTTGGCAAAAGGCTGCTCCTCGTTTTATTAACGATGAACCCTGCCTTGGAAAACGCACTTGCAAAGTTTGGGATTAAAATGAAATGCTGCCATACTCCAGATTTTTTCTTTGACATTATGTTCTTAGGTTATATCGAAATGAGTAATTAAAGTATGCCTATATCACTAATCTTAACTGTAGGCAAATCCTAGGCTGCAATTAAAATGCACATTTGCCTGCCTAAAACAAGAAGGATACAATATAGGTGTTACGCATGTTAGTTATACATATATAAACCATACAATTAGCAAAACACACATTTATCATAAAATGTTACTTTTATTAGTTTTGCTGAATTATTCACAGCATTACTATTACCTTAGCTGCCTAATATAATTTAAAGAGAACATATATAGGCCTAGCTATGTTAAGAGTGAAGGACTGTCACTTCCATACCCGCAGCGTCCAGAATATATTCTACTGAGAAGCACGCCGAACTGTGGCACGAATCGAGGTGTCTCATGATGCGTGGAGAATTATTTATTTTATTATTTTTTTAAATTTTATTTTATTTTTCTCGCGACTGCTCGACCAAAACAAATCTCGGTCGACCAACAGCCCATCGACCAAACAATCGACCAGTCGACTAAATGGGGTCAGCCCTAAATGGGATTGATTGTAAAGTCCGTAAACAAGTGTTTTAATATTACCCCCGTGTGCGGGGGTAATATTAAAGCGGACCGATCGTTGTAAAATGGCGTGATGCAGAAGAGCCATCGATTGTGAGGTCGTTATAGTAACTGCGTTGTGGGCTGGGCCGAAATCCCAATACCCCCCAGCCCCTAGCCTACTTTTGGACTTGAGATGAGTTTTTGGAAGCTCTGATCGAATTGGAAAAAAATATTTGACTTTTATTTGTATTGTTTTTCTCCCAATTTGGTAGCCAATTATACCCTCTATTTCTTTTTCGATTTACCCTCCTCCACGGGACGAGCTAATACCTTGAGGCAACGTTCGCCTCCTCCAAGACGGAACTTGTTCGTGCCAGATCCCCCCTTCCCCTGGGGCGGACAGCCAAACGCCGGCCCTTGATCGGGGCTCCCCACCAGGGCCGGTCTGGTACAGTCAGGTTTTGAACCACGATAGGAAGCTCACACTCGTAAAGGACCAGCCAATACGGGTGCGTTAGACCGCTACGCTATCAGAGGCCCCCAATTTGATTATTTTTTCTTCACATCATGTGGTCCAGAGAGAGACGCAGAACTAATCGATCTTGTTCTGGTGAAATGAGGTTGCCAGGTTAACCAGGTGGAACTGCATGCATGATTAAGTGTTCACGTGATTAATTAAATCAGGTGCGCACAGAAGGGTTGTACAGGTGAAGTGGGGTGTAGAATAACAGGACGGGGGGGGCACTGCCAGAGCGTAGTCTTCCTCTACACTGGCGTGTGTGGTACTGAGAGAGTGAGAGAGTGAGAGAGAGAGTGAGAGAGTGAGAGAGAGAGAGAGCACTGGATTGAGAGAGGTCTCTCTGTACTGGTGTGTGTGGTACAGAGTGTGTGTGTTGGATTGAGAGCGGTCTCTCTCTGTACTGGTGTGTGTGTTGGATTGAGAGAGAGGTCTTTCTCTAATATTGATTGGAGTTTAGTATGTGCCACCGAGAGCCTGTGGCACACTTCCGTGATGCTTGAAGTCCAGAAGTTGTTGTTTTTTTCGCCCCGAAGAGCTTCGGATTCTGCGCTTCATTTGAATGCACGCGCTGTCAGAGGGGCCGCGTATCGATTTTGTTTATTAAGTGTGCACACGGCTTCAGTCTCTTCATTTTACCGAGGGGGGGAAATGAGCTTTGCAGACGGACCTCTTGGCAGTGTTTGAGTCTAAAGTCCATGTCCTAAATCTTTTTTTTTTTTTTTCTTTCTTTTTCTCTCCTCTCTCGCAGAATCGCTGAGTACCATTTGAAGAACTTCACGTCGTCACACGAGGCATTGGTAAAAGGACAGAGTTTAGACGGTGAGTGATTGGGTGTGTTTTGAGCCTCTCTGGTGAAATTGTGCCCCGTTGAGTCTTCATCCACGTTCTCTCTCGCAGGTTCGGACGGGGCGTTCGAGGTGTGGATTAAACGCTGCGAGGAGGGCATGCAGTGTGAGTATAGTCTCTCTCTCTGTCCCTCTCCCTCTGTCTCCCTCTCCCTCTCCCTCCCGGCGGCGGGCAGCCAATCATCACCGCCGATCGGGGCTCCCGGCCAGACCCGGACTGGCGCTGCCGGGTTTCGAACTGCGGCCGCAGTAGGCACACATTCCGGGCAAATGCTTTGACCGCTACCTCACCGGAGGCCCGACTGAGCTCTGTGCGGATTGGGTTTGCGGGGGGAGCGGGACGGGGCGATCGGGGCTTAAAGATCTGCGTCGCGTCGATGTGCCATTGAATCCAGGCCCCCGGGTCCCAGGTGAAACCTTTCACACGACGGAAAGAAGAAAAACAATTCTGCCTTTTAAGTCGATGCAAAAAAAACCCAATAAATAAATAATGGAACGGGAGGAAAAAATATGGATTTAGGTCACTGTGACAAACAATTTAATATCCTTCCCTTAATTTCATGTTCCTTTACCTTGCACGTCCTTATTTAAATGCATTAAATATGTATTACAACAAAGCAGTGGTTACAGCTGCAGAAACTCTTGACAGAGGTGGGTGGGGGTTGGGGTTGGGGTAGGGGGCGGTTTATTGAGTGCCTGTAAAGTTCCAGATTAAACACGCTCAAGGCGTATTATCTCCGTAACAACCCTGGTGTACTCTAGCTATAAAACACAGGGTAGTGCGCCATTGTTGCTGTTCAAATGAATCGTGGAAACGGTGCGCTTCAAATAAACCCGTCAGTAACTCACGTGCACTCACCGTCTGCTGTTCTCCACATTGTCTTTGAGAGGTGCCCGTATTATGAATATATAAAATATGAAACGCCATGGTTTATGTTGAAATAGGCTGGTGCTGTTTGCCACCTCCTCCCTGTGATTCTTCCGTGTCACCTGCGATGTTTATCCCGATTTCAGATTGAAGAGCCTTCGTGCACGCTCTGAAACCCAGACACAATTGCGATGCATAAACTCCCCACACAAACCACCCTGTCCCCAGATTGACTTTCCCTCCCAGCCCTGTCATTAAATAAACATGCTTTTCTTATTTTATTCATGAGATATTGTTGTATAAATATATTTATATGGAGTGCCGGGGCTCTTAAGTGAAAGTGAAAACATTACTCTGTTAATATTTTACCTGAACATCTAACAAATGTGAGAAAGCGGTAACGATGAACGTTGCGTCAGCATTTTAAACTCGTTAACGTCAATGCGTGTGCGTGCGTGCGTGCGTGCGTGCGTGCGTGCGTGTGTGTGTTTGTGTGTGTGTGTATATATACGCTCAGTGGCCACTTTATTGGGTACACCTGTACACTTCCTCGTTAATGCAATTATCTAATTATCATGTGGCAGCAACTCAGTGCATAAAAGCATGCAGACATGGTCAAGAGGTTCAGTTGTTGTTCAGACCAAAAATCTGAATGGAGAAGAAATGTGATCCAAGTGACTTTGACCGTGGAATGATTGTTGGTGCCAGACAGGGTGGTGTGAGTATCTCAGAAACTGCTGATCTCATGGGATTTTCACACACAACAGTCTCTAGAGTTTACAGAGAATGGTGCGAAAAACTAAAAACATCCAGTGAGCAGCAGTTCTGTGGCGAAAACGCCTTGTTAATGAGAGAGATTGGAGGAGAATGGCCAGGCTGGTTCAAGCTGACACGAAGGCGACAGTAAGTCAAATAGCCACGTGTTACAACAGTGGTATGCAGAAGAGCATCTCTGAACGCACAACACATCGAACCTTGAAGTGGATGGGCTACAACAGCAGAAGACCACACTGGGTTCCACTCCTATCAGCTAAGAACAGGAAAGTGAGGCTACAGTGGGCACAGGCTCACCAAAACTGGACAGTTGAAGATTGGAAAAATGTCGCCTGGTTTGACGGATCTCGATTTCTGAGCAGGATAATGCGCCATGTCACAAAGCGCACGTCATCTCAAGCTGGTTCCACGAACATGACAACGACTTCAGTGTACTCCAATGGCCTCCAGTCACCAGATCTCAGTCCAATAGAGCACCTTTGGGATGTTGTGGAATGGGAGATTCCCAACATGAATGTGCAGCTGACAAATCTGCAGCAATTGCGTAATGCTATCATGGCAACATGGACAAGGAATGTTTCCAGCACCTCGTTGAATCCATGCCACGAAGAATTCAGGCTGTTCTGGGGGCAAAGGGGGTCCTACCCAGTACTAGAAAGGTGTACCTAATAAAGTGTGTGTGTGTGTGTGTGTGTGTGTGTGTGTGTGTGTGTGTGTGTGTGTGTATACAGTGCCGTGAAAAGGTATTTGCCCCCTTCCTGATTTCTTCTTTTTTTGCATATTTGTCACACTTAAATGTTTCAGATCATCAAACTAATTTTAATATTAGACAAAGATAACCTGAGTGAATACAAAATGCAGTTTTTAAATGATCATTTCATTTATTAAGGGAAAAAAGCTATCCAACCCTACCTGGCCCTATGTGAAAAAGTTATTGCCCCCCCTTAATAAATCAACCGATTAACCACATTTTTTTGAAAGCTGAGTTCAATTTCACAAGCCGCACCCAGGCCTGATTACTGCCAGACCTGTTGAATCTAGAAATCACTTAAATAGAACCTGTCTGACAAAGTGAAGTAGGCTAAAAGATCTCAAAAAGCAGCACATGATGCCGCGATCTAAAGAAGTTCAAGAACAGATGAGAAACAAAGTAATTGACGTCTATCAGTCTGGAAAGGGTTACAAAGCCATTTCTAAGGCTTTGGGACTCCAGGGAACCATGGTGAGAGCCATTATCTACAAATGGAGAAAACTTGGAACAGTGGTGAATTTTCCTAGGAGTGGCCGGCCTACCGAAATTACTCCAAGAGCGCATCGACGACTCATCCAGGAGGTCACAAAAGACCCCAGACAAACATCTAAAGAACTGCAGGCCTCACTTGCCTCAGTTAATGTCAGTGTTCATGATTCCACAATAAGAAAGGGACTGGGCAAGAATGGCATCCATGGGAGAGTTCCAAGGCGAAAACCACTGCTGACCAAAAAGAACACAAAGGCTTGTCTCACATTTGCCAAAAAACATCTTGATGACCCCCAAAACTTTTGGGAAAATATTCTGTGGACTGACGAGTCAAAAGTGGAACTTTTTGGAAGGTGTGGGTCCCATTACATCTGGCGTAAAACTAACACAGCATTCTATAATAGAAACATGATACCAACAGTCAAACGTGGTGGTGGTAGTGTGATGGTCTGGGGCTGCTTTGCTGCCTCAGGACCCGGACGACTTGCCGTAATTGATGGAACCATGAATTCTGCTCTCTACCAGAAAATCCTGAAGGAGAATGTCCGGCCATCAGTTCATGACCTCAAGATCAAGCGCACTTGGGTTATGCAGCAGGACAATGATCCGAAACACACCAGCAAGTCCACCTCTGAATGGCTCAAGAAAAACAAAATGAAGGTTTTGGAGTGGCCTAGTCAAAGCCTGGACTTAAATCCGATTGAGATGCTGTGGCATGACCTTAAACAGGCAGTTCATGCTCGAAAACCCTCCAATGTGGCTGAATTAAAACAATTCTGCAAAGAAGAGTGGGCCAAAATTTCTCCACAGCGATGTAAAAGACTCATTGTCAGTTATCGCAAACGTTTGATTGCAGTTGTTGCCGCCAAGTTATTAAGTTCAGGGGGCAATTACTTTTTCACATGGGTGATATGGGTGTTGGATAACTTTTTTCCTTCAATAAATGAAATAATCATTTAAAAACTGTATTTTGTGTTTACTCGGGTTCTCCTTGTCTTATATTACATTTTGTATGAAGATCTGAAACCATTCAGTTTGACAAATATGCAAAAATAGAGGAAATCAGGAGGGGGGCAAATACTTTTTCATGGCAATGTATTTATGTTTGTGTTTTTGTGTTGGTCTGCTGGTGTGTGTTTGTGGGTGTGTTTGTTGTGCTTTAGATTTGCGCAATGGGAGAAAAAAAAACCCCACCTTGGGTTTAAAGAAAAGAAAAAATCATTTTTTGTATTGTTGTATTTTTTTATTATTAAAACAGGAAGGAGTTATTTCAGGCCTGAGTCACTGTGCCAGACGGAGGTCTGGTCTCCTGGAACGTCGCGGGCGTTAGTAGTGACAGCGAGGAGGGCAGTAGCACAGACATAATCCATGTTTGTCCCGTTAACAATGACACGCACCCCGTTAGACAGGCCCTGGTTTACAGAGCGCAGCCTGCAGGCGCTTCGGCCCGGCTGTAAAAGATAACACGTGAGGAGATGGCAGGAGACAGCGTGCGAGAGAGGGGGAGAGAGAGAGGGAGAGAAAAAGTGCTTAATGAAGAACAAAAGGTCCTCCTGACATTGGTTCCAGAACTTTCTCGGCCCTCGAGCCGCGCGCTTCCTGTGAGCCGCCCCGATTTTGTTTCTGATTTTCTCTCGTTTTTCTCCCAATTTGGTAGCCAGTTACACCCGCTATTTTCTGGTCAATCCCTCCCTCACGGTTCACCGCCGTAGCCCTGTGACCGACGGCGACGAAGGCGAAGTATCGTCTCCTCCGAGACGGCACTCGCCAAGCCGTAACCGTAACTCCAGCGCCCCAGAGTCACTCCTGTGCGCAGCCGACGTCTTGTCGGCTTCCCTCCCCGCTCCTTGGGGCGGACAGCCAATCGCCGCCCCCCTAGTGGCACTCCCGGCCAGAATCGAACCCCGGTCGCCGTGGCCGGCGTCGGATGTTGAGAGCCGAGCCCTTCTTGCGATGTAGGGCAACATGCGTCCCAAGTATGGGGTTGAGATGTTTTTATCACGTCAGAGATGACTGCGTATGCGCTGCAATTAGTGCCGTTCACATGTTTCATTTAACTGATGTGAATGTCCATGGCAGGGGTGTCCAATGTTATTCCAACAGGATCAGTGTGGTTGCAGGATTTTGTTCCAGCCCAGCGCCTAATTCAACGAATCAACGAATAATGGTCTTCAGTAAAAAGCCTTGATTAGTTGAATCGGGTGTTCTAGTGTTGGGCTAGAAGTAAAACTTGCACCCACACCGGGCCCTTCTGCACAGTGAATGACAGTCATTTTTTCACTTGTATCACACAAACCCTCCTCAACCTGCGTGCGTGCGTGCGTGCGTATATAAATCATATGTTCTTCCTGTGTTTGTCTCGGTGAGTGTTTAGTCTGACGCCGGCCCTGTCCCCGTTTCTGAAAAACATTTAATAATGCAGGAGAGCTAACAGCTAACTACTGAAAAATCACTGATGTCTTTAACACGTTTGCATTATTTAATTTCCCCCGGCAGATGAGTGTGGTTCAGATTCACCCAGACAGGCGTGGGGGCTGGAAACAAACCCGTGGGGGGAGGAAATGCAGTGAACTGATTCACCCTGCAGCCTCTACCCAGAGGCTCTGGTGGGGAAAGTGGCCTCGTTCCTAATTACGCTCTCCCAACCCCTTTTTTTTATTTTTTTTAAACAAAAACAAAAAACAAAATTGTTTCAGATTTTTTCCCGTTTTTCTCCCAATTTAGTGGCCAGTTATACCCTCTATTTAGTCCGGCGCTCATCTCTACGAGGCAAGCTAATTCCCCAAGGGCGGCAATCTCCGCTTCCTTCGAGACGGAATTCGCCCCCACCCACGTTCTGGAGACTCCCATACGCGCTTCTCAGCGAGTTTGTGCCGGCTCAGCCGAACCCCTTTAATGTTGTTTTTTCCATTTTTCCATTTGTTTCTGATTTTCCCTGTTTTTTTCCCAATTTGGTGGCCAATTGTACCCTCTATTCATCCAACGGTCCCCCTTCAACAAGCTATATACTCCATATATCCTGTGTGAAGTGTGCAGATTCCCATTAAATATTATTTTTGTTCTGTTTAGATAAGTATGCAATGATCGGTGTGTGTGTGTCGTGCAATGCTTTGAGCAAATGTTTCTGAGAAGCACAAGTCTCATTTCCTTTGTTACTGACACTACTGTATATTGGTGAAATAAACTGTAGTACTGGTGTCTGGCCACCAGGGGTCATCGCTGTCGGAGGAATTTCTCTGTTGCGGAGCCCCTGTGTTTAGAACACCGGGCTTGTAGAAAATGTAAGATGGGGTTGAGCATGATTCAGAGAGATGCGTAAGGTTTATGCGTGGGCCTTTCAGGCAAAGTACGTACACTATATGACCAAAAGTCAGTGGGGACACCCCTACTAATTATTGAGTTCAGGGCTGTTTGGGTTTGGGATAGGCCCCTTAGTTCCAGTGAGGGGTATTCTTAATGCTACAGGGTACGAAGACATCTTAGCCAATTTGGCCAGCATGACTGTGCCCCTGTGCACAAAGCGAGGTCCATAAAGACATGGATAGACGAGTTTGGTGTGGAGGAACTCGATTGACCTGCACAGAGCCCTGACCTCAACCCCATTGAACACCTTTGGGAGGAATTAGAACGCCGATTGCGAGCCAGGCCTTCTCGTCCACCTCACAGATGCTCTTTTGGCTGAATGGACACAAATTCCCACAGACACCCTCCAAAATCTTGTGGAAAGAAGAGCTGTCATAGCCGCAAAGAGGGGTCCAACTCCATATTAATGCCCATGGTTTTAGAATGGGATGTCCAACAAACTCATATAGGTGTGATGGTCAAGTGTCCACTGACTTTTGGTCATATAGTGTATGTCTGTGGCTGTTTGAATTTTGTATTTATGGCGGCATTGAATAGCGTAGCGGTCTAACGCACTCGCATTGACTGGCGCTTTGCGAGTGTGAGCTGCCTATTGCAGTCGTGGTTCAAAACCCGACTGCGTCAGTTCGACTCTGGCCGGGAGCCCCGATCGGGGGCGGCATTTGGCTGTTCACCCAGGGGGTCGGGGGAGGTAAAGTGGACACAAGCTCGCCGAGGAGCAGTAGGGCGTTCCTAAAGAGCAGGTGGGTGAAGTTCCGTCTCGGAGGAAGCGGATCATTACTGGCCTCGGGGATATTGGCTTGACCTGGAGGACGGGCGGCGGGTTTGTGAGGGGAGGGCAAATCAAAATAAATAGAGGGTTGAATTGGCTACTAAATTAGGAGCAAAACAGGGAAAAAAATCTAACAAATAAAAATATATATTTATTTGTGTCTAGGTCTGATCCTGTAGCTGATTTGAGTTTTTTTTTTTTTTCAAGGATTGTTGTGTGAATTTGTGGGGAATTTGAAGTTGCATTAGAAGAGCAGAAGCACAGTAAACCGTAGAAGTAAAAGTAGAAACTGGTTATTTTCAGTGTAAGGGGTAGCTGCAGACCCAGTGGCTGCTCTGTTCGTTCAGTGTTTAAAATATGTGAAGTTTCCAGGTCTAACGCAACTCATTGTTTTATCGTTGCAGTGGGGAGTCACAACGGAACATCACACAGGGTGAGCGTGCATGTATTATTATTATTATTATTATTATTATTATTATTCTCTTTGTTCTGCACATTTTAAAAGAGCATTCATTTGAGCAGTGTGATTCAGCAGTGTGCAAGAGGGCCAGAGCACATCCTTCACGTCCTGTTGGAGGAGAAACATCGACCCCCAAAAAAGAATAGATTTGATATCCGGGCTCTGACCTTGTGAGTGCTCACTCATGGCACGAGCCGGGAACCGATCCGGTTCAGCTGTGCACCGGGAGGGTGTGGGATCCAGGCCCGCTGTTTGTCTGAGCGGTGCAGTGCTGTGCTGTCTAGTGATTGGGTAAATGAGGTATCGTGAAAACAAAACAAAATGGGTGGAGCTACAATTAGCCGTCGGTCACGGACTTATTTGAACCAGTCAGAAGGGTTTTGCTCTTCAGAACGAGACACAATCGCCGGTTGAGATCAGTGAGTTATTGGTGGCGTGTGGGATCTGCACACATTCACGGAGTCACTAGTGTTGTGTGCCTCAGGGGTGTCGTACGAGGTCAGCGGGGGTCATCACGTTCATTCCCCCCTGACATCAGACATACAAACTCTATAACCACCATCCCAAAACCCCCAAAGACCTCGACCTCACCTGTTCAGACAGGCCCTGGTGTCCTCTCTCCATGTCTCCTGTTACCCCTGCCTGTATAATTATTATTACGTTTTTAAAATTTGTTTCAGATTTTTTTTTAAATTCTTCCTGTTTTTCTCCCAGTTTAGTGGCTAATTACACCCTCTATTTTATTTCGATGTAACCCTCCCCACACGGGTCCACCGCTCGTCTCTACAAGGCAAGCTAACTCAGAGGGCAGCGAACTCCGCCTCCTTCAAGACGGAATTCGCCCACCCACATTCTGGACACTCCCTTATGTGCTTCACGGCGAACTCGTGCCGGCTCACCCTCCCCTCTCCCCTGGGGCGGAGAGCCAAACGCCGCCCCCGATTGGGGCTGACGACCAGCGCCGGTCTGGCAGAGACGGGTTTCGAACCGCGTCCCTGACAGGTGCACACCATATCGGACCAGCCAAAATGTCGTGCGTTAGACCGCTACGCTATCCGCCGCCCCAAACCCCTGCCTGTATTTTAACCTGTCTCTTGGTTGCGTTGTATCTCTGTCCCTTCCCTATGTGTTGTACAGCCCCTGGTCCTGCCCCTTCACCTCTGCCCCACCCCCCTTATTTGAGCCCCCCCCCCTTTTATTTTAATCTTCAAATGCTGTAATGTGCACAACAAAGCATCATCATCATCATCATCATCATTATTATTATTATAATATTAAAGTTAAATAGCAGTCCAGACCGCAGAGCTGCCCAATCGGACGTGAGGAACGGGTGGAAATTGGCCCGCTGAAACGCACAGTGCAAAGCGGTAAAAAAAACAAGCACACAGGGATTCCTGTCCCTTCAGTGGAGCAAAAGCCCCACTGTGTTCGTGTGTGATGAGTCAGCCTGGACACTGAGCATTCACAAGGCAAGAAGCACCAAAAATAGCAAAGTGGTTTTTTCTTGGTGGACTTCCCTTTTCTACAGAGTGCTTTTTGACCACACGGAGGTGCTGTTTCACTGCTGCGAGCTCCGCAGCAGAAGCAGGCCCCTGAAAGGCCCAAACAGACTAGTGCTCTCGTCGTCCTCTCACCTCCAGACGTGACTGTGTGAACGCGCCCAGGACCTTTTAACATTGTCTTCTTTGTTATTTCTGCTCTGGTCCTTGCGACCGACGCATTCCTGCTTTCGTACGTAGCAGCAGGAGACCACGCCGCGGCTAAAGTGAGTACAAAGAGGACCATAGTGTGTGTGTGTGTGTGTGTGTGTGTGTGTGTGTGTGTGTGTGTGTGTGTGTGTGTGTGTGTGTGTGTGTGTGTGTGTGTGTGTGTGTGTGTGTGTGTGTGTGTGTGTGTGTGTGTGTGTGTGTGTGTGTGTGTGTGTGTGTGTGTGTGTGTGTGTGAGAGATATGCATGCAATTGGTGACTTTTAAAACGCAGCTGAACTTACATCTTCCTGCTTATAAAGGTCATAAAGCCCTCACAGTCCATATGCTTTATTTGAATAATTATGAATTCTAATCATTAGTGGAGATTGCCTCCTGCTCACACACGTGGCATTTGTGAAGTAATGTGTGTGGACTCTTCCTCCACTCACACTTCATTGTTGTGTTTGAGCTTCAGCTTTAGTTTCCCCCGGGGGTGTAGGGGGCAAGGGGCTTGGTTTTTAGGACGACTGGCAGTGTCACAGTGTTTTGGGTCCCTGTTTCACTGGCAGTGTCACAGTGTTTTGGGTCCCTGTTTCACTGGCAGTGTCACAGTGTTTTAGGTCCCTGTTTCACTGGCAGTGTCACAGTGTTTTGGGTCCTGTTTCACTGGCAGTGTCACAGTGTTTTGGGTCCCCGTTTCACTGGCAGTGTCACAGTGTTTTGGGTCCCTGTTTCACTGGCAGTGTCACAGTGTTTTGGGTCCCGTTTCACTGGCAGTGTCACAGTGTTTTGGGTCCCGTTTCACTGGCAGTGTCACAGTGTTTTGGGTCCCTGTTTCACTGGCAGTGTCACAGTGTTTTGGGTCCTGTTTCACTGGCAGTGTCACAGTGTTTTAGGTCCTGTTTCACTGGCAGTGCCACAGTGTTTTGGGTCCCTGTTTCACTGGCAGTGTCACAGTGTTTTGGGTCCCCGTTTCACTGGCAGTGTCACAGTGTTTTGGGTCCCTCTTTCACTGGCAGTGTCACAGTGTTTTAGGTCCCTGTTTCACTGGCAGTGTCACAGTGTTTTGGGTCCTGTTTCACTGGCAGTGTCACAGTGTTTTGGGTCCCTGTTTCACTGGCAGTGTCAGTGTTTTAGGTCCCTGTTTCACTGGCAGTGTCACAGTGTTTTGGGTCCTGTTTCACTGGCAGTGTCACAGTGTTTTGGGTCCCCGTTTCACTGGCAGTGTCAGTGTTTTGGGTCCCTGTTTCACTGGCAGTGTCACAGTGTTTTGGGTCCCCGTTTCACTGGCAGTGTCACAGTGTTTTGGGTCCCTGTTTCACTGGCAGTGTCACAGTGTTTTGGGTCCCCGTTTCACTAGCAGTGTCACAGTGTTTTGGGTCCCTGTTTCACTGGCAGTGTCACAGTGTTTTGGGTCCCTGTTTCACTGGCAGTGTCACAGTGTTTTGGGTCCCTGTTTCACTGGCAGTGTCACAGTGTTTTGGGTCCCTGTTTCACTGGCAGTGTCACAGTGTTTTAGGTCCCTGTTTCACTGGCAGTGTCACAGTGTTTTGGGTCCTGTTTCACTGGCAGTGTCACAGTGTTTTGGGTCCCCGTTTCACTGGCAGTGTCACAGTGTTTTGGGTCCCTGTTTCACTGGCAGTGTCACAGTGTTTTGGGTCCCCGTTTCACTGGCAGTGTCACAGTGTTTTGGGTCCCTGTTTCAGGCACGACTGGTACCAGACGGATTCTCAGGTGATCGTCACGATCATGGTGAAGAACGCCAGGAAGGAAGACGTCAGCGTCACGTTTGAAGAGAAAGAGGTGAGTGAGTCATCTCTGATCAAACGAGGCCCACAACGAGGCCCCTGTCCTGCTCGGGTCCGGGGTCCTCAGGCGCCGTGGGTTTAATTAAACGGTGAGGAGCGTATTTAACAGCAGGGAGGCAGGTGAAGGGCTGCTCTGCCGTAGCGCCACACGCCAGAGACAGACACGCGTTTCAACCGCTGTGACACTCATTCGTTGGGTCTGTGTCTCACAATCGTCTGCCATTACTCACGTGTAATAACGTGCTGAAAGATTTAACTACATATATATATACTCAGTGGCCACTTTATTAGGTACACCTACTCGTTAATGTAATGATCTAATCAGCCAATCATGTGACAGCAACTCAATGCATAAGAGCATGCAGATATGGTCAGGAGGTTCAGTTGTTGTTCAGACCAAAAATCTGAATGGGGAAGAAATGTGATCTAAGTGACTGACCATGGAATGATTGTTGGTGCCAGACGGGGTGGTGTGAGTATCTCATAAACTGCTGATCTCCTGAGATTTTCACACACAACAGTCTATAGAGTTTACAGAGAATGGTGCGAAAAACAAAAAACATCCAGTGAGCGGCAGTTCTGTGGGTGAAAACGCCTTGTTAATGAGAGAGGTCAGAGGAGAATGGCCAGACTGGTTCAAGCTGACAGGAAGATGTCAGTAACTCAAATAACCTCGCGTTACAACAGTGGTACGCAGAAAAGCATCTATGAACGTACAACACGTCGAACCTTGAAGTGGATGGGCTACAGCAGCAGAAGACCACACCAGGTTCCACTCCCTTCAGCTAAGAACAGGAAAGTGAGGTTACAGTGGGCACAGGCTCACCAAAACTGGACAGTTGAAGATTGGAAAAACGTTGCCTGGTCTGACGAATCTCGATTTCTGCTGCGACATGCAGATGGTAGGGCCAGAATTTGGTGTAAACAACATGAATCCATGCATCCATCCTGCCTTGTGTCAACGGTTCAGGCTGCTGGTGGTGGTGTAATGGTGTGGGGAATGTTTTCTTGGCACACATTAGGCCCCTTAATACCAAGTGAGCATCGTTTAAATGCCACAGCCTACCTGAGTCTTGTTGCTGACTATGTGCATCCCTTTATGGCCACAGTCTACCCATCTTCTAATGGCTACTTCCAGCAGGATAATGCGCCATGTCACAAAGCACACGTCATCTCAAGCTGGTTCCACGAACATGACAATGAGTTCAGTGTACTCCGATGGCCTCCACAGTCACCAGATCTCAGTCCAATAGAGCACCTTTGGGATGTGGTGGAACAGGAGATTCGTAACATGAATTTACAGCTGACAAATCTGCAGCAACTGCGTGATGCCATCATGTCAACATGGACCAGAATCTCTGAGGAATGTTTCCAGCACCTTGTTGAATCCATGCCATGATGAGTTCAGGCTGTTCTGGGGGCAAAGGGGGGTCCTACCCAGTACTAGAAAGGGGTACCTAATAAAGTGGCCACTGAGGTGCCCAGAACAGCCTGAATTCTTCGTGGCATGGATTCAACAAGGCGCTGGAAACATTCCTCAGAGATTCTGGTCCATGTTGACATAATAGCATCACGCAGTTGCTGCAGATTTGTCGGCGTGAGTGAACCTGTGTTTGATCTGTTCTGTAAATTAATGAAAGTTTTCAGTTCTGTATGATAATTTTGTGCAAATGAGATGGAAATTAGATAAAATATTAATTTAGCGATGTGTGTTATCTGCCTGCGGGGCTCCTAGACCCCAGTCTGGCTCAAAACGCTGTCCATATGGCAGCCATGTACAGTAGAGCTGTGTGAGGGAGGGGCGCATGCCCGCTGGCGGAGAGGAGGGGAGGGGAGGGGAGGGGAGAGGAGGGGGCTCTTGCTCGATTGCACGGTGTGTCTTGTCTTTCCTGTTTGTAGTCCTGTCAGTGCTTACACATTAACACGGTCAGTATTTTTTAATTCCATACACACTTAATTCCATAAACACTTAGTACTTTTTCAGTGACTTTCAAGAATTCTGTCAGTACTTCCACAGTGACTTTCATTAACACTCAGTACTTTCACAGTGAATTTCTCTTTGAAGGAATTCCCTCTCTTTGAATTTCTCTTCTCCCTTCCTCTTTGAATATTTTACAATCATGTTCCCTCGTGGTTGTATTGTGTGAATGTTTTATCTGTGTTGTGTGAAAACTGCTGTACGTGAAATACTTCTGGGGCGTGGTAGAAGTAGAGGACCAGATGTCATTGTGCCTTTCTCAGACTACTTTACTCTGAGAAGCAGTAGGGCTGTACCAGGATCAGCTTGTGCTGAGATAATCCACTCAGACTACTTTACTCTGAAAGCAGTAGGGCTGTACCAGGATCAGCTTGTGCTGAGATAATCCACTCAGACTACTTTACTCTGAAAGCAGTAGGGCTGTACCAGGATCAGCTTGTGCTGAGATAATCCACTCAGACGACTTTACTCTGAAAGCAGTAGGGCTGTACCAGGATCAGCTTGTGCTCCTCTCCTCAGCTGACGGCCCTGGTGAAGGCCCCGTTGGGAGAAGACTGGTGTTTGACGATCCCCCTCCTGCATCCTGTGGTTCCGCAACAGAGCACCTTCAAAGTCCTGTCCACCAAGGTGAGTCCCCTCCACCTGTGACTCGGTGTGTCCACTGTTAAAATGCTGGGGGGCCTCGGGTGGCGTAGCGGTAAAGGCACTCGCCCGGAATGAAAGTTTCCCACTGCAGTCCCGTTCGGGGCGGCGATTGGCTGTCCGGCATTGTCACTGCCGGTCCCAGAACTACGGCAGCGAGCTCGCAGTATGAGAGGGGGGGGAGAATAGTTGACATGAAAAGAGAGCACAATTGGCAGTTTGGGATCCACACAGTCCACACTGTCCTTTAGAGAGGCCCCCACTGCAGAGTGGCCCGCCGCCAGATCGCACATCTGACCAGAGAGAGGTGAAGCGTTCGACTGTGCGCAAAAGGGGAACACACCTCCAGAAAGAGCAGCAGTAAGCTTTTCGGCGGAAGCAAGTGGACGTGCCCAAGTGTTCACGAGTAGTTCACTGCGTAAGTGACCGGGCCAGACCTTCTGGAGCGGAACCACCGAGCTGTTAATTGAGTGAGCGTGGTGAGCCCTGTGCGTTGAGAGGGACAGGGGGAGAAAGAGAGGGAGGGAGATATTGGGAGTTGGAGAGAAGAGTGGGAAAGGGAGAGGAGGAGGCGGAGAGATATTGAGAGGAGGAGGGGGAGAGGGGGAGAGAGGGGGAGAGAAGAGTGGGAAAGGGGAGAGGAGGAGAGATATTGAGAGGAGGAGAGAAGTGGCTCGTAGACTCAGGCCACTCTCTTCAGAGGGAGAGCCAGGCTGCAGCGCTGTGCTGCTGGGGGTCACTCAGGCGTGGTTTAAAGAGCATTACATCTGAGCACTGTGAGCACACTCACGGGGCGGGGTTCACAGTGGATCGGCCCGTCGTCACGACCGGATCGCCAATGGCTTTCTCTGTGTGTGTGTCTGTGTCTGTGTCTGTGTCTGTGTCTGTGTCTGTGTGTGTGTGTGTGTGTGAGTGAACTTTTTTCTGAAAGGTGTATTGGCTATTGAACAGTTAACGGATCATTTAGATTATCTGTGTGATGCGAAATCTGTGTGTGTGCGGCCTTAAGGGCAGTTTATGCTTTATGCGACAAGTGTCCCGCGACACGTTGCACGACGTTAAGTTTTGAGCTTTCATACTTTCCGCGACTCGGCGGAAACCAGCTGAGCAAACTGACATTTATTTACTTCAACAAAAAAGACTAACGTTAGCAAGCTTTATTTGGCCGTGGTACCAGGTTGTTAGCTAGCTAGCTACATATCGATAGTTTTGCTTAGCTAACGTTAACATAGAAATTGTACCTGTCTCGCAACTGTTTCCACTTATATCTGCATTCAAGCTCGTCTCTGTTGAGATTCCTTGAAATCTCCCCCCATGAATGGCTGTCTTTATGATGTCTTTATAATAATTTCTTGAGGAGTTATACATTTGAGGATACCTGCTCCGCAAACAATTATTAAAAACCGGCCATTGCAATAACATGAAAACAACAAAACAAAGTCAGATGGAAGTAGTATTCTGTATCTCCATGGCAATGGCGTTTACCTCGTCATTCCAACCAATCAGATTACGTGACATTTTATGACGCCGTCTGCGACCTTTAATTTTTCTGGAGGTACAGGACAACCTCCGCGATGCTGCTCTGCGACACATTTCTGTCCTTTTGACATGACTTTTGTCCCGCGACGTGTTGTGCGACACTTGCCGCGTAAAGCATAAATTGGCCTTCAGGGGGTGTGGTGCCTTTCAGTAGTGTAGCAGTGTGTGTGTGTGTGTGTGTGTGTTAGGGGGTGTGGTGTGGTGTTTTTCAGTAGTGTAGCAGTGTGTGTGTGTTGGGGGAACATGGCTCTCATTTTCTAGTGTAGAGAATATCCAGTACTGCATCAACCCTGGATTTGAATAGCCCAAGTGTCTCTGCCCACATGACCTGGGAAGCTGTTCCAGGCACTGGAGTGTAGATCTCTCTGCTTGCGGGTGAAAGTATGGTGTATTTCAGCAGTGTAGTTGTACGTGTGTGTGTATGCATGTATGCATGCGTGCATGCGTGCGTGCGTGTGTGTGTGTGTATACGTGTATGCGTGTGTATGCCTGTGCGTGCGTGTGGGTATGCGTGTATGCATGTGTGTGTGTATGCCTGTGTCGGTATGCGTGTATGCATGCATGCGTGTGTATGTGTGTGAGAGGGGTGTGTGTGTGTGTGTGTGTGTGTATGTATGTGTGCATGTATGTATGTATGTGTGTGTGTGTGTATGTATGTGAGTGAGCATGTGAGTGCGAGTGCGTGAGTGTGTGTGTGTGAGTGTGTGCGAGTGCGTGTATGTGTGTTACTGTGTGAGTGTGAGAGGGTGAGTGAGTGAGTGTGAGTGAGTGTGAGTGAGTGTGAGTGAGTGTGTGTGTGTGTGTGTGTGTGTGTGTGTGTGTGTGTGTGTGCGCGAGTGCGTGTATGTGTGTTACTGTGTGACTGTGAGAGTGTGTGGTGTGTGTGTGTGTGTGTGTGAGAGAGGGTGAACACGCCCTGCTCCGTGGGCCCCTGCTGCAGCGGAGCGTGCGTCAGGCCCCCTCTTTGGGCGAGCAGGGGGTCACACCTCACAAAGGCCTGTTTGTTCAGCGGCCCACAGGGCTCCCAGGGCAAGCCTGGCCCTGACGGGCGCGCCGGCACAAAGGCTGCTCAGTCTCCCACGCCGGGGCTGCTCTCCGAACATCCTCCCTCCTCCTCCTCCTCCTCCTCTCTCCTCCTCCTGCGTCTGCTCCCTCGCACAGGGGGACCTTCAACAGGGAGCGCTTCTCTTCCAGGAGGAGGGGGGAAAAGCAAAATAAAAGTTGTTTTTAGCACAGCGCCCCGCCGATCCCCCGAGCCCTCGGTGGGAGTGGTTGGGACCGGATTCCTTCAGTTCAAATAACATCTCTGCAGCTCTCGAGGTGAAAGCCGTCTCTGCGAACGAGATGGAAACCCTTCTCTCCCCACGTATTCATCCTCCTTTAAAAACAAAACAAACATATATATATATATATATATTATTTCTGTTTACATTTTTTTTTGGTGGAGGGTTTGTCTAATTTTCATAATTTTTTTACAACCAAAGATGGTTCCAAACGTCAAAATGTCATGTCTCAACGTGAAATGTGAAATTTGAAGAAGTAGCATTCCGTGACTCCTTCTACTACAATAGTCAACCCTGAGAAATCATAAGCTTTGAAGCGATCTCTCTGACACCAGGACATCAGAGAGAGAGGACTGTGTGTGTGTGTGTCTCAGCAGGTCTCTGGTCCTGTGTTGTGTGTGTGTGTGCGTGTGTGCGTGCGCGTGTGACAGCAGACTGGTTTCCTTGTAAATGGCTGATTAGATTTTATGTGAATGAATGAAAATGTGAATATTGTCTGCTAAGGTTATAACTACACACTAATATGTTCCCATTTCCCCCAAAGAAAGCACAGGGTTCAACCGCCCCCTCCAGTGGCCCAGTTGGGTTGGTAGCCTAGGTCAGAAAGTCTACTGGCCTAAAAATAAATTCCACTGAACTGACCCAATTAAAAAAAGTAACTGAGTGCCAATAAATTGCTTATTCATCCCATTCAATAAGGAAATTCAGCATCACACCCTTAAGTTAACTGGATGTGCCATATAGGCCTAGGCTGCTATGAAATACAGTAGGGCTATCAACTGTACCCAAGAATGCCATTCATTACTAAAAAATATTACTATTACAATACATTTGAATATATATATATATTTAGGCCAATATCCTACACGATTAAAACAATGAGCAACATCATGCCTTTTTTACTTTCACTTGTAGGCTTAATTCAGAACGAGTGGCAGGTCTTCCTCATTTAACTGAGATTTATAAACCTGTAGGACAGCTAATGGTAACTTATTTTTACCAACGACTTAGTACAGTAACTAGCTAAACTAAATTGAAGACATTGGAGAATGAGGGAAAGTTGATTTGAGTCTCATAACCGAAACTCGCGCTGCCTCGACGTTCGCGAATTAGCGTGTGAACACGATTCTGCAGTGTCCCGCTAATAAAGGGTGAAGTTGGTCAATATTAGGAGCTGAAAAATAATTCTGGTATCGCTAGAAAGTAGATAATCTCCCCTATATCACTACCAGGCTGTTAAACCCTTCAAATATATGCTAATTCAGATGTCTCTGTTTCAATAACACCTTCCCTTCTCTCTTCGTTTGAGTAGAACTGCAAGTATTTTTAATTAGGCTACAATTCGCTCAGTTAGGATATAGCCTAAACTATACTATAAATTAGAAACAGGGCTAAATAAAATAGATTAGGCTATACCTACAAGTTAACTGTAGTAACTCCTGAGCAGTGCAGGGAAGAAACCAATAAGAGCCAGCAATGCAGCTGCTATTCCGCTGCGCAAGACGAACGCAAAATAAAAGGACACGCAGAAACTTTTCAAAAAACATTCAATTTGTGGCGGCCAATGCTGAAAACTGTATTACCGGTCAACTAAAATTGGTATGGCCATGCCTTACCTACATGGAAAGTGGTATGGCGTTAGCCATAGTTATCGAAGTATTTCGTCAACATATCATACTCATCATTTTTGCCCATATCGCCCAGCTCTGGCGTGGAGTGCCACAGTGCTCGTGATAGCTAGTCAATCGCAACATCGTTAGAGGAGTAAATTAGGTGTGGCTTCAGTCACTTTAGCCTGTAAATAAAAGATGCTGCCGTTCCATTCAAGTTTGAACATTTAGACCAGACTGACGCAACACAAACTGACCGATAATTATCGGCCACTGCCTTTGGTATATTCAATTTTATCGGCGATAAGCCGATGGCAGTCAACAAGGCAAGTGTCGGCCGATATTCGTGCACCCCCAGTGTGTGTGTGTGTGTATATGTGTGTGTGTGTGTGACAGCAGGTCTCTGGCCCTGTGTACTGTACTGTTTTACGTCCTTGTTTCAAGCGCACGTCAGATGTAATGGCATCAGGTATAATGAAGCTTCTACAGATGAAATTAAAAAAAGACATTTATTTGCAGTATGATGCCAATTTTTAACTGCTTGTGTTTTCAGTATGATGTCACGCAACTGTGTCCCAGCAAGCAAGGGAATCATGACCTTGTTTTTTATTTTTTTATTTTATGTTTTAATAAAAAATGGTAATGATGCATTGGCTCGATCCAGGAGAAGCACTGAGCGCCCATCTCTTGACTTGTTTTTATGCAGTTGTGCAGTGAATGTAATGACGCGCGCGCTCGTGCTGGTTCATTGGATTGTGCTCTTGGAGCCGCAGTGATGTCCTTACTGCAGAGTACACTCAGTACAGTGAGAGCGCACGTGGAGGCAGTGAGAGCGCACGTGGAGGCAGTGAGGGCGCACGTGGAGGCAGTGAGGGCGCACGTGGAGGCAGTGAGGGCGCACGTGGAGGCAGTGAGAGCGCACGTGGAGGCAGTGAGAGCGCACGTGGAGGCAGTGAGAGCGCACGTGGAGGCGCGACGAGAGCATATATATTGAACATATATATTATATTTGATAAAATACAAAAGCATATATATTCGTATATGTATTTGTATTAGGTTTTTTTCATTGATGGTGATTTTTTGGGGGAGTTCAGTGAAGTCTCATCAATCATCTTATAATCCGTGAAGGACTGAAATTGAATCCCAGCAAAGCGCACTTGTGATAAAAAAATACAAATACAAATATAAAATGTTTTGAGAGGCTTGAGGCACAGTCACAGCGCAGAGCCCCTCTTAGAGGGGGAGCGGAGGTGATGGAACACAGCGATCACGCCGCTGACAGGCCCCCGCTTCGGAGATGGGCCTCCTCTCGCACATTTAGGGCACTTCAGGGGCCCCCGGGGGCCAGCATCAGCGCCGTGGCAGAGTGCGTGAGCCGTCACGATGGCCCTGGATGTGTCACGCCTGTCACCTCCCTTTAAATGCGCCCCCACCGTCGCGGGACGCGCATGAATATTACATAGCCTACGGAAGGTTCTGGGGCCTGTGTTATCAGCGTGCATGTGCAGTGCGCACAAACCCCCACCTCCCCTCCCCCACAACCCCGGAAAAACAAATGTAAATAAAATTAAATAAACAAAATATGTCACCGCCCGAAGACAGAGAGGCGATTTATTTATTACATTTCCCCCCCCTAATTATTTATGTATTTTTTCTTCCTGTTGTTCCGTACCTGCAAGGGCCTCGAGAGACCGACGAATCGTCTCTTTAATTCCGCCCCGTTGCTACGTGGGAAATTGGGCGCCTGTCCCAGCGGCCTGCGATTTATCTATTTAGTTTTGTTTGTTTGTCGTCGTTTGGAGTTTCACCAGCTCTCCTGTAGGAATCCACTCCCACAAGACCCCCCCCCAAACGCCCTCAAAAAGAAAACAAAACAAAACAAGCGGAAGCGCGGTTTTAGCCAAGGAGTCATCATGAATTAAATATCCCCTTTTGGAAGTTTGAGGGAGGGAAGGGCATGTTTTTTTAATCGTCTCAACAAACCCAAGAGCTCTGGTGCCCGTGATTCCTGGTCCGTGCATCGCCCTGGCGACGGAAGACGTTTGCCATCGGGCCGCACGCTTGACCGGGGGCGAATCGCCGCTGATTCACTTAGACGCTGCTGCCGCTAGTCTGTCACAGACAGAGAGACAGAGAGAGACAGAGACCGAGAGGGAGATGGAGAGAGGGAGAGAGAGGGGGGGGGCCTGTAACGTGAGCCCTGAGGGGGGCGATGACGACGACGACCTTGTGACCCCTCTGTCCTTTGTGCTCCTCTTCCTCTCCGCAGGTGGAGATTAAGATGAAGAAGACGGAGGCCGTCCGGTGGGACAAGCTGGAAGGGGAGGGGGCTCAGCCGCACGCCAAACACTTCACTCCCAGTCAGTCCCTGAGTAAAACACCTGCGCTGTTCCCTCTTTCACACGCTGAGCTGTTCCCTCTTTCACACGCTGAGCGCTGTTCCCTCTTTCACACGCTGAGCGCTGTTCTGCACACCTCCCTCTTTCTTTCCCTCTCCCTCTCACGCATGCTGTTCCCTCTTTTATTTTGTATTAACATTGAATCTGTTTGGTTTCCACAGTTGCATATTGAGAAATGTTTGGGGTATGAGTAATGAGGCACACAGGACCGAAGGAGATGGTGTTTAGATTTTTGTGCGTGTGTGTCACCCCCCCCAGATGAGTACCCGTCGTCCTCCCAGCACACACGCAACTGGGACAAGGTGGTGGGGGACATCAAGGAGGAGGAGAAGAGCGAGAAGCTGGAGGGTGACGCCGCCCTCAACAAGCTGTTCCAGCAGATCTACTCGGACGGCTCGGACGAAGTCAAGCGCGCCATGAACAAGTCCTTTGTAAGTGTGTGTGTGTGTGTGTGGTGGAGGGGGGGCCGTGGTTAGGTCAGCTCCTCCAGTTTCCTCCCGCCCCAGATGTTGAGATGTCGCCAGGCCGTTCTTGGGGAAAAGTTTTAAAAGGGCCGTTATGGAAAGCTCTGTTTTACCGCTGGCGTCCATCGCTTCTGCGAGCGTGCGCTATACCGCCGTCGCAGCCTGAATCGACGGAGGATGTGATGGAGCTGAGATGGGCGTACAGTTGCAATCGGGTGTTCCAAAGTAGGGGAAAATCGATAGACATTAAGATGGATAGTCTGCATGTGAATAGCTCATGTCATGTAGCACGCTGTCTGACACCAACATCATCGTAGCACGTAAAACACAGAGACTGGATCAGCTCAAATAACGTACCGCTTGGCAACATTACCAAATGCCAGTTAGAATACCTTAATTGGCCAGCTAGCTCTGATGGATTGATAGATAGCTGCAATGCTTTCTGTCTAGCTTTAGGTTTGTCACTGAATTGACGAAACATTTTAGCAACGTTAAGTTTACTTTTTGTGTTGTTTTTTTTTGTTTAAATGTAGCGTTGGTTTAAAGCATCCACATCCGTGTGTTCCAGTTAGCCAGCGTTTATCTGTTAAGCATGTTTTAGCTTTTAACTCGGCTAAATTAGCCACAGAGCACTTTCAAAAACCAACTGCCGGCTTGGTTAACAGTCACTGAGCAGAATACTGAGCACATGGAACATTCCACCGTGTTACTCTGTGGGCAAAAGCATTTATAAATGTAACGGTACAAGGTTTTTCATCGAAACTCAAGTTGCATATATAGTGCTCGAATTTGAAATATAAGTTTGGCGCCTGTAGCTTCAAGCTGAAAGGGAGATGGCGTTGAATTTTTCATTGGGCAACCGCAATCACAACCACAGCAATAAGTAATCCTGACAAAGAACAATTAGTCTTATTAGACTAATAAATACGTTTAATTGAAGATAAGTTGTATTCTTTTCAAGGGGCCATGGCTGTAACATCCCTGGTAGCAGGTAACACACACTGCTCTGGGCTAGCAACCAGGCACAACCCCCTCGGTAACAAAATAATTCTGCTCTAATCTAACCCGATCGGAAAGCACGCGGTCCGTAATCCGCTGGCT
The DNA here is from genome assembly GCA_029706075.1 of Aldrovandia affinis. Classification (NCBI taxonomy): domain Eukaryota; kingdom Metazoa; phylum Chordata; class Actinopteri; order Notacanthiformes; family Halosauridae; genus Aldrovandia; species Aldrovandia affinis. The sequence goes on from JAINUG010000214.1 coordinate 139,711, forward strand.
CGCGAACGCCAGCGGTCCGTTAGGTGTTACACGCTGAAACCAGTCTGTTTACTGAAAGAGCCCTCGCAAAACAAGCAAGCCCTACTGCCACAACCTGAGAACTACAAGCAGCGTGCGGTGGGCTGCCCGGACAGTCGCTGGACTGGTGGGCAGTCGGCAGAAGGTTGGCAGGCAAACGGTTGGCGAATGGTTGGTAAACGGTTGGTGGGCGAGCGGTTGGTTGGTGAACGGTTGGCGGGCGGTTGACGGGCCGGGCCCCCTTGTTTGTTTCCCCTCCTGCAGATGGAGTCTGGTGGGACGGTGCTGAGCACAAACTGGATGGACGTGGGCAAGAGGAAAGTGGAAGTGAGCCCCCCGGACGACGCGGAGTACAAAAAGTTCTGAAAGCTTTCGGGACAAGACGGGAGATCAGAGATGTGGATCCTCACCCGCCACCTTAGTGTGTCCCTCTGCATACACACCACCACCCCACCCTCCATCTTAGTGTGTCCCTCTCCATACACACCCCACCCCTACCCGCCTGTTTGCTTCAGAGCACACTAGAGTGCCGTTTCTGCCCCCCTCAGCATGTCGTGTTAGCTGCATCTGTACCTTTCTCCGCCTCAATTAAACAAAAAGGGGCAGGAGAAGACTGGGCCCATTCTAAAGGCATTTATTTGTACATTTAAACAGATCTATAACCGTTATGAAAGATAACCTTTTTTTTCTTCTTTTTTTTTTGTACACAACACAAGCTTTTGTACATCCAAACAGGAACACTTATAAAAAAAATTACAAAAAATAAAGTTGTGTATTCTCTCGCTTTCTTTTCAGTCAGAAATAAAAGTGATAACGGGGCATTCCAGTCATCTCGTTTTGTGTGTGAAAAGGGTTAGTCTTTCTTAAAAATCTATTTAAAAAAGAATGTAAATAAAATGTATTTGGCCTGGATGTGTTGAGTTTACCTTTGCTTCATTTGCGAGGACAGGTGTGTTACCCCCCACCTCAGGTGAAGATGTCAAAGCAGACACAATTACTCTCTCACTCCTACACACACACACTCTCTCTCTCGTCTCAGGTGAAGATGTCAAAACAGACACAATTGCCCCCGTTTTCATAAATATGCTGCTGTCTTCAAAGAGTTTTCTGCTGCTGCATTGTGGGAAGAGCATAAACAGTGTATAAATTTCCCACAAACGGATCAAGTTCTGTGACAGCCTTTAAATGTTTCATTCATACCACACATTCATCTCTGTCGTTGATTTGAAACGGGAGGCGGTGGCCTCTGTGAATATTCCAGCTGTGTTCACTCGCCAATTTTAAAGCCTCTCTTCTGACACAAAACAAAAAGAGTACTGAGATTAACATCGTGGTTGGCTAACATTATCTCAGACCAGCCAGTGACACCATAAATCACATTTATTAACCATTTCACGAGCTTGTACAAACCTTTTGGGATACCTTAATTTATTGCTATATGTTCTCAATCTTACAGTGCATCAAGCGTTTGGTACATAAATACAAAACTGGGAATTGTAGTTTACAGAAAACAATATTCATGCACGATTTGTTATAAACATAATGCTATATATATATGTGTGTAGTTTTTTTGTTGTTCCAGGATCATCTTCACTTTAAAAATGCTGTCATATAAAAAAAAAAATACAAATAAAATATATGAAAATGGACAGTCAAGAATAATGTAGGGGTTTATTAGTATATTAAAAGCTACATTTGAGGGGTTTTTTACAGTTTTTTTCAAGGAGGAACTCTTGGTGAAGAAAGCTGCTATCTACCTCTTTCAAAAATGTTTACTAGCACCAAGTAACAGAACATTAGCCGATTTTTACTTCTTAACCTAGCCGTTTTTTTGTGCGACAAAAAGAAAGAAAAAAAACCCTTAAAAACATGGCGCTGCAAGTCCTTCAGAGGGGTTTGGATCGTAACGAGATTTGGCACAAACGTAGCTAAGCGTGCCTCGTGTTTATTTACACCCAGAAAGAGTGGAACCCAAAACGAAAACAAAAGAGACAAAGACGGAAAACAAAAGTTGAGATTCGTGTGTTTGGATGGATTGAAGGGGGATGAGATTACAAGGAGAGAGGGGGCGGGGCTTCGTTGGGGCTTGGCTGTGATTGGTCTGTTGTTGCCGTGGGGTTACTGGGAGAGAGAGCGAGGCTCTTAGAGGATGCCCATGATGCGCCCGACCCACCAGCGGCAGGGCATGATGACGCGGCATGCCACTCGGCACCCCCGGTAGTGGTAGGGGTACGGGTGGTACCCCCCCAAGGGCTCGCATATCCGCTGGCAGTGGGTGTGGCCTCGCGTGCACTCTATGCAGCAGATTCCTTGGTGGTCCAGCATGGGGTCAAAGGTCATGGTGCCCTCCTCTCCCTCCAGATTGCGCTGAGAAGGAAAGGGAAAAATATTGATCAGCATGGAATAGATTATTTAAATTTTTTAAAAAAATTTTCTTGTTTCCCCCCCCCTCTCTACTTCCTTCGATTTTCCCCAAAGGATGCCAGTGCTGTGTGGAAAGAACGCTCTCGCTATCTTTTTTTAACGCTCGATGCTTTTATTTTATGGATTCTGAAGTTTTGAGGGCTTTTTTCCCCTTCCTTTTATTGGTGTACGGGGAAGGATTTCTGTTATTTCTTTCTTTTATATTTTAAAGGTGTCTGTTCTTCTAAGTGTATATTTTCAGAGCAGGAATTGAAGGGCTTGGCATTGCCTGTATACGCCTCGGATGGAAATTCGGGGTCTTTGCGTTCCTTTAGGGCGTATCTCTGAGGAGGAATTTAGCGTCTGTGTTCTTTTAGTGTATACATTTCCAAGGAGGAATTTAACATATGCGTTCCTGTAGTGTGCATTTCATAGGCGGAATATTAATGTCCTCGTATTTAAGTGTGCTGTCGGTGTGGGGGGGGCAAACCCCATGTCTCATGTGGCCCTCCCTGAGCTCTCGTCTCACGGGAATTTAACCTATGCGTTCCTACAGTGTGCATTTCATAGGCGGAATATTAATGTCCTCATATTTAAATGTGTTTTTTTTTGTTGGGGGACTTGTCTCTCTCGGTCCTGCTCCAGCCCCTCGGGGGGTGGGGTGTGGGGGTCCCATACAAAGACAGGGCAGCACAATGGGGGCGTTAGTCCCTTGCTGAGCTAGAGCAGGGGTGACAACCATCGCTACTTACGGGTGACCCCAGCATCTGTCCCCCTGAACCCCACAGCTGCTCTGCTGCGGCAGGGAGCTTACTGGCTCGTTCTTAAAGGAGCTGGGCAGAGCGAATCGGAGCGAGGAGGGGGGACTCCAAAACTCAACCTGGAGTCTGAAGACTAGGGGCGGCAGTGGCTCAGTGGTTCGCAACACAGGCTGGCAATCGGAGGGTTGCTGGTTCAAATCCCAGGAAGGCCAAAAAAACACCCTAACTGCTCCAGGGGCGTCGTACTATGGCTGACCCTGCGCTCAGACCTCTCTTAGACCTTGTGTGCAACTTGTGTAACATGGCAGATAAAGAATAGTCTAAAGCATGTATATAAATACCAGCCACACAATGCGCATCTCGCTCTGCATGGGGCTGGAGGCTGGAGGCTGCAGGCTCCCTGCTTTGGCGGCTGATCGGAGAGGACACTAACACACAACCTCCCCTGTCCTTTCAATGGCTACACTGGAGAGTGCGTGTGTGTTTGCGAGCCGTGATTGTCGGCAGCATGCTGGGATCGTGGCGAGGGGTGTCTGCTTCAGCGAGGGTGTGTTATAAGGCCATAGTGTGGCCTTCCTAACGGCTCAACAGCGCTGCTCGTTAGACCAGTGCCCTGTATCCTTGAAGCATCTCAGAGTAGGACTGCTGATCTGGTATCAGGTTTCCCCCCGCCCATATCCTAGCCATATCGATTATGAGCTAAAAAGGCAAAACTGATCCTAGATCAGGGCCCATATGTATAAAGCGTCTCGGAGTGCTGATCTGGGATGAGGTGTCCCTGTCCATACCCTAACCTTCTCCATTATGAGCCAAAAGGCTAAACTGATCCTAGATCAGGGCCCATATGTATAAAGCGTCTCGGAGTGCTGATCTGGGATCAGGTGTACCCACAGCCATACCCTAACCTTCTCCACTATGAGCTAAATGAACAAAATGATCCCAGGTCAGTACTCGTAATTGAGTTTGGGCGTTTCATTCACCTGGGCATGGCTGCTCCCTGAGCTAGTTAGTTTCATTTCATTTTACGTCGAGCACCATTTTATTTACTGTCGCAAAATTTCTGTTTTCTTTAGTTTGTTGAATTTGTCATACTCCCGTTCTTCCCCTTGCTTCCTTTGTTTTCCTCCTGGACTATAAATCTTTTCTTTCTTTCTTTTTTTATATTTGTTTCAGATTTTTTCCAGTTTTTTTCTCCCAATTTACTTCCCAATTGTACCCTCTGTTTTATTTCGATTTGCCCTCCCCACACCAATACGCCACTCATCTCTACGAGGCAAGATCATTCTCAGAGGGCGGCAAACTCCGCTTCCTTCGAGACGTAAATCGCCCATCCACGTTCTGGAGACACCCTTACACACTCCTCGGCGAACTCGTGCCGGCTCACCCATCCCCCTAGGGCGGACAGCCAAACCCCGCCCCCGATCGGGGCTCCCCACCAGGGCCAGTGTGGTACCGCGACCGTGATAGGCAGTTCACACTTGTAAACGAGTGCGTTGTAGCATTTTTCCACCGGACGGTACGGTATGGCACGGCACGGTTACCAATCCGCGCTCCCGCATTTTGTCGCTTTTCCCTGTCAAGTGACCCGTACCGAACCTAAGTACCCGTGCTGAATTTAGCCACTGTTCTGTTTAGGTACTAAACGAGGCCAACTGGGACCTAAGGGTGGAGCTAGCAATACTGCAGATCATTGATTGGTCAAGCGCAATCGTCACAGAACGGTCACACTAAATCTCAGACACAACCGCCATGTTTTTTTTTGCTTCACTTTGATTATTGTCTATTATTCGAAGAGTATAGTATTGTCATTTTCATTCACACAATTAGAATATACATTTTCATAGTGCAACATTTTTATTCCTCACATAAATAGATTTTTAGAAAGATACAGGAATCGCTTCGATGCATTCTGATGTAAACCCAGGCATTTGAAACAAAATGATCTGAACTGGACAAGTGTTTGAACAATCTTGCACCTTCATAAATTGCATTTATTTATTTTTTTAGCTTGTAGCTAGGGCTGCATGATATGGGCAAAATCTCATATTGCAATAATCTTGCTTCATATTGCGATTGCGATAAAGCACGCGATGTAGCAAAACACATGGGTGGAAAATTGATCACTGACATTATACACTGCCCGTCCAAAAATAAAGTCACACACTAATATTTCATTGGACCGCCTTTAGCTTTGATTACGGCACGCATTCGCCGTGGCATCGTTTCGATAAGCTTCTGCAATGTCACAACATTTATTTTCGTCCAGAGTTGCATTCATTTTTCGCCAAGATCTTGTATTGATGATGGGAAAGTCGGACCGCTGTGCAAAGTCTTCTCCAGCACATCCCAAAGATTCTCAATGGGGTTAAGGTCTGGACTCTGTGGTGGCCAATCCATGTGTGAAAATGATGTCTCATGCTCCCTGAATCACTCTTTCACAATTTGAGCCCGATGAATCGTGGCATTGTCATCTTGGAATATGCCCGTGCCATCAGAGAAGAAAAAATCCATTGATGGAAAAACCTGGTCATTCAGTATATTCAGGTAGTCAGCTGACCTCATTCTTTGGGCACATAACGTTGCTGAACCTAGACCTGACCAACTGCAGCAACCCCAGATCATAACACTGCCCCCACAGGCTTGTACGGTAGGCACTAGGCATGATGGGTACATCACTTAATCCGCCTCTCTTCTTACCCTGATGCGCCCATCACTCTCGAACAGGGTAAATCTGGACTCATCAGACCACATGACCTTCTTCCATTGCTCCAGAGTCCAATCTTTATGCGCCCTAGCAAATTGAAGCCTTTTTTTCCGATTAGCCTCACTGACAAGTGGTTTTCTTAAGGCTACACAGCTGTTTTAGTCCCAATCCCTTGAGTTCCCTTCGCATTGTGTGTGTGGAAATGCTCTTACTTTCACTATTAAACATAGCCGTGAGTTCTACTGTTGATTTTTTTATGATATGATTTCACCAAACGTTTAAGTGATGGCCGATCAATCACGATCATTCAAGATTTTTTTCCGACCACATTTCTTCCTCGAAAATGATGGTTCACCTATCCTTCCAGGTTTTAATAATGCGTTGGACAGTTCTTAACCCAATTTTAGTAGTTTCAGCAATCTCCTTAGTTGTTTTCTTTGCTTGATGCAGGCCAATAATTTGACCCTTCTGAAACAGATTAACATCTTTTCCACGACCACAGGATATGTCTTCCGACATGGTTGTTTAAGAAATGAGAAGCTACTCACTGCATTGGTTAGGGTTAAATAACTTGTTGCCAGCTAAAACATATTAATCACTGCAGTAATTATCCAATGGAAGGCTCTTCCCTATTTGCTTAGTTAAATCCAGGTGGTGACTTTTTTTTTGGCCAGGCAGTGTATGTGTTACAGACATAATAGAATAGCCATTATATTAAGTGAATTAAGGTAACCCAGACAATGCCATTTTCCGCAATAGTAGTTTCGCCTACTGACATGTTGAAAACAATTATTGAACTGTTTCTATTGAACTTCTTAATCACAACTTCTTACAGTTTTTCTCGATCGCTTACACACTATAACTGGGCCTATTAACTAAACATTCCAAACCATGATGCCATCTACCAAAAGACAGACCCATTTCCCAAAACTATAAACACTATTTCCCTGTTTTCACACATGATTCAGATTTGTTGAACTTTTTGTGAAAAACTCAAATCCCTTCATATATCACTGGCTGCACCATGTGCTCATTTAGAAAGCACTGGCATTCAATATCATTAACTCAAGTGATCACAACTTGAACCCAATTAACATACAATTCCCCAGGAGGAAACACTAAGAGTCAAAATTGTTCACACACCAATCAGAACCTCAGGATGGATAGATAGATAAAAGGGCCATGGGTCAGTTCACCAGTTTTGGAACAATGAATCTACAAAGACCTGAAGGTAGAGGAAGAGGATGGTGCAAGTATGGTTTTTCATACTGTATCAAGTATTTGAGTACAGTTATGTATTACAGCAGTATATACTGTAGTACAGGCTATATGATGGCCTACTTTTGTAGATATGGCTTGTTTAGATATTACAGTTGAGGCTTGCCAGGGGTGGATAAGGCATGCAAGGGTTTTTCTCCCCCGCTGCCTGGCTAGGGCTAATATTGCCTGTGATGTTGATGAAGATCTCTGGCCTGACCCAGACCAGAGACGGGATGCTGCGGCAGAATAAATGTGATTTATTTCTTTATGTACAAACTGTTTTTTTCTTTTCATTGGTTTATATTGGTGAATACATGGAAATTATTTTACTGTATTCTATGTTCTTTATGTATCAGTTGCATATTTTTACAGTACATTTGCTTTTTCACTCAATTTCAGTTTATTTTACTACAGTACATTGATGAATTACAATTTTTGATAATTTATACATATGTTGTGTCTTTATATTGTGTTTATCATGTAAAGAGGTTTTCTGGGGGAAAACCATAAGCGCCATTATTCATTGCAGTAACAGGTTTTTACGGTAGTGTTTTGAATTGATCTCACCAGTGTGTAATAGCTATTTTGTAGTGTATGTGTATTTGATGCCTTTTGTGTGATGTCTTAAGGCAAAGTTTGGTTTAGATGTAAGATTACATGGTTTTGAGTGGAGAGTTTGGTTTTGACATGGAAGTTTGAAGTTTGTTAAGATGAGTGTGCAGTTATGCATTTGAGTTTTGGGAAATGGAGCATAATTTCAAGAAATGTGTCTTCGCAATAAATAAAAACTGTAATCACATACTGAATGAACACCGCTGTCCTACTGCTTCTTTCACTGTTGTGCGAGTTTCTTTCGTAAGGCGTTGCATTTCCAACCGCATCCGAGATTCATGCTTGCTTGGGCTGGGACTGAGTCTGGGATGTGATTTTGCGTAAATTAGTTCTGGGGAGGACAAAGCTAGTCTGCGAGTGTGTGTGTGGGAAACAAATGTAAGACAAAGCATTCCCAGCGTCGAGCGTTGCTATAGACTTATATCGCAAACTTTGGCGGTATGATATTGAAAATCCTCGTCGGAATACAATATATCGTTCACTACTACTCGTAGCTCGTGCTGGACATATTTTTGCAGCGACAAGCTACATAAAAGCACAGATGTAGGCTATATGAGGTATTAAATGTGATCTTATGTCCCTTTCACACCTACCCTGTTTGGTCCGTTTTAATCGAACCATGGTGCGTTTGCTCCGTTAGTCCGGTTCGTTAGGAGAGGTGAGAACACGCATTCGAACTCTGGTGTGGACCAAACAATCGAACCATGGTCCTCCCGAAAAGTCGGGACTCGGTCTGGTTCCAAGTGAACCACGGTTTGGTTCGTTATATGCGTGAACGTAATCGGATTTAACATAGGACCTAATATAGGAAGCAAACCAAAATACAGTGCATTGTGGGTTGAAAGCGGATGTTGACACTTGTTAGAGACAGCCGCGCAAGGGATGAAATGACTAGCAAACTAACTACCAGTAACTAGCTCGTAGCAAAATGAGTCGAGGACAAACGTGGGGGAACGATGAGGTGAGAGTTCTAATGGAAATATGGGCTGATGATCACATTTCACAGTTGCTTGTCGAAACACATAAGAATACCGAGGTCTTCAAACTCTTCAGTGATACATTTTGGAACACCAAATCATAATTATGAAAGCAATGATCGCGATACGCTGCTGTTGCGCCATGTTGTCCGCGACCAGAAAGTGATTTTCCCACGGAACTTTTCTGTCCAATAGACGAACGGCCTGTACGACCGCGTGTCATTTGTTTACAAATTTTGGTTCGCTTAACACAGGACAGTGTGAACACTAACCGGACCTAATGAAAAATGCAACAAAGTAGCAACTTGCTCTTGAATCAGACCAAATCTATCGAACTATAGATGCGAAAGCGACATTTAATTGCAATTCATTGGAGGACCAACGCCGAATAATAAATATGAACCTAGTGTGAAGACACTGCATGGCACCTCCTGCGCAGGCTGCCACCGACATGACTCCCAAACGCCTTGGTAGAGGTAAGAAAATTGTAGCTAATGTTGCGGGGAAAGCCGTGTTCTGCTTTTGTGAATTTGAGCTGGAATGTTTACAATGCCAATGTCACCACAGCGGTTGCGTTTCTTTTGTCACTTCAGATCACTCCTCCTATCTAACTCCTCCCATCTTCACGGTTCTGTTGTGCGTGGAAAACGACACAGGGACTCGACCCGTGAAGGACATAGTTACGGGTACGGATGGTTACTGTGCCGTACTGTCGGTGGAAAAACGCTATCGGAAGCCCCCTCCAGTATACCCCTGGAGTATAAATCTGATAGACCTCTTGTTTGGCCACCGACTGCTTTATTTCCTCACAAAACAAATATTTTGCATGCTTCAGCATAACCAAAGATTTACATTAGGAATTATGTTTCACGCTTGTCGTGATTTTTTATTCAAGGCAACGTATCAACGCAAATTGATCTCATAAAACATCAACAGCATTGTCCATCCTAAAAAATCCAACCATTACAAATGTAAAATGTGGCAAAAGCATCCATTCTGACATGCGTTAAAACAACATGGGCAAAGAAACCCCCTGCATGTGGGCCTACGTCAGCTGATTGATAGAATCCTCAAAGGGATTTTTTACAGCGCACGCAAGCAGAAACGTGCACATGAATTAGGCGTATTATGTTTATACTATAATGTTTGCATTATTAAAATGATTGAGCTCCCCCATAATGTAAAGTGATTTTGTTGGCCATTTTTGCCATGCAGCGAACATGCATAAGAAATTGATCAGTTTGGCACTGGATCACGATTTACTGTTCTTGATGAGCATAGAAAAAGTATGCTAAAGGTATACTTCGTTAGTTAAGTTATTATTCATTTTTAATGAAGACTAAAATCCTGGCAATACTGTAATTATAATGCTCAGGATCTCATGCCGATAAATGCCCCCTGCTGATTGGCTGTACTTGTGGGACCTGCTGCTAGTGTGGCCAATCAGCTTCTGCGCCAGCAGCAGATAAGAACATGAGACATTTTTAATGAGAAGAAGAGCGGGCCGTTCATCCCGCCCAGGGGATGAGACCGGGGCAGTACTCACTTGATAGGGGTTTTCAGGGTTATATGGTGGCTCTTCCACCGCCTCCTCTTCCTCTTTGGCTTCTGGCTCCACCGCAGGCACCTCGGTGGCCAGGACCTCCTCGCGGGCAACCTCCGCGGGGGTCACCGCCACAGTGGCCGCGTCCGCGGAGGTCATCTCTATGGTAGCCACATCCCCCGAGGTCAACTCCACGGTGACCAGTTCCGTGGATGACATATCCATCGTGGACAATTCCCCCGACACCATCTCCACAGTGACCAAGTCCGCGGAGGACATCCCCGCTGTGACCAAGTCCGCCGAGGCGATCTCCGCGGTAACCAGGTCCGCGGACGACATCCCTGCGGTGACCAGGTCGCCCGAGGCGATTTCCGCGGTAACCAGTTCCGCCGAGGCGATCTCCGCAGTGACCAGGTCGACAGTCTCCGTGACGGCCGCGGGTTCCAGGGTGGGGTCCGCAGTGCCCATCTCCGCTGTGGCCGTGTCCGCGAGGATCATCTCCATGGTGGTCAAGTCTGCGGCGGTGATGTCGTCGGGGACGATCTCTTTAGTGCCCGTCTCTTCGGTGGGGCTTATCTCCTTGGTGACAGTCTCCTCGGTGACGGTCTCTGTGGTGGCTGCCCCTGCGCCAGTCGTCTGCTCGGCGACCGGATGGTTGGTGGGGGCCACCTCCGGGGCGACCATCGCCTCAGTGACTGCCTGCCGCTTTGCCCGCTGGATGTCCCTCCTCCTCCGGCCTGTGTGCACAGCGGTCATGAGTGTGATGAGTCAGATGCTTTAGACTCAACCAGATACTCAACTCCGCAACACTCTCCCAATTTGCCAAAAGGCAAACTGGACCGCCTCCTCTGAGATGGAACTCACCAAGCCGTCGACCGTAACTCCGACATACACAGAGCCACTTGCATGCTGCAAACTCATACCAGCTAACCCCCCCCCCCCTGGGGGCGGACAGCCAATCACTGCCCCCGAACGGGACTTCTGGCGAGAGCCAGACTGGCAGTGGGCAACCTGCACTTTACAACAAGTGCCTTTACTGGTTGTGCCACTAACATTTTTGCCCCACGTACCCAAAACAGGTTGCGCCTAATTCGGCTGTCCCATGACTCGGCCCCGCCCACCTACCTGAAAGGTCATCTCCCATAGGCTGAATCCATGGCTCCACCCAGCTTGGTGCAGTTGCTGGGTACCTCTGAACCCTCCCTGGGGTATGAAATGGCTTTGGAGAGGAGGCCACTCAGGAACAGTAACAGGAAGGGGACCCCATCCCACTTTAGACTCGCCAGATACTCGGCTCCATATGTGGCAATGGCCGTTCTGTACTATGAAATAGCACCGTGAAACTCCTGTTACCGACCAGAATCTACTGCAGTTAAGAAGAAGATATGAGAACGGAAGCAACGCAGGAGCTGAATATCTGGTGGGTGTTTAGAATCTGTGGTGTGCGCTTCGGCTAAATGGCCCCTGCACTGTTTCAGTCAAATTAAGCATATTCATTGGAATTCAATTAATTGAAAAACCCTCTCTAGAACATTAGGGGCAACATTTGTTTTTCCAACATATTTAAATTCATTCATTGAATTTCTATTCATTTCCTGGATTCAACTGGAATAGCACCCTTCACTTGTCCACACACCACCTCAAACCTTTCTCAGCATATGGGGCTTGATGTTCATTAAAAAAAATAGAAAAAAAGGTAAGTAAATATTAATTTAGAACATTAACACTGGATTAGGTTTGGGCCTGCTGGCAAGGAACATACACAGAGCATATGGCTTTTTTAATGTCCTTAATTTACAACCTTTTCAAAGAACATTGCCCATTTTGAGTGCAAATTTGGCACCTGGCCTTTGATGAGATGTTGTAGGTGATATACAGGTCGTGGCCAAAAAGGTGGAAACACTTGGGAAACAAAGTACAGTGGTGATAAAAAGTTTGTGAACCTTTAGAATTTTCTGGATTTCTGCATACATTTTACGTAAAATGTGATCAGATCTTCATCACAAGTCCTACAAATAGATAAAGAGAACCCAGTTACACAAATAACACACAAAATGATACTTTTTCATTTATTTATTTAACAAAATGATCAACATTTTTGTCAGAAAAAGTATGTGAACCATTGCTTTCAGTAACTGGTCTGACCCCCTTGAGCAGCAATGACTTCAACCAAATGTTTCCGGTAACTGTTGATCAGTCCCGCACATCGGCTTGGAGGAATTTTGGCCCATTCCTCCTTAGAGAACTGCTTCAACTCCGTTATGTTGGTGGGCTTCCTGGCATGAACTCCTCGCTTCAGGTCCTGCCACAACATTTCTATTGGAAATTCCAAAACATGAACTGACTTGTGTGTTTAGGGTTGTTGTCTTGCTGCATGACCCACCTTCTGTTGAGCTTCAGTTCACGGACGGATACCCTGACATTCTCCTGTAGAATTTGCTGGTCCAATCCAGAATTCATAGTTCTGTCAATGATGGCAAGCCGCCCTGGTCCCGAGGCAGCAAAGCAGCCCCAAACCATGACACTGCCACCACCGTGTTTCACAGTTGGGATGAGGTTCTTATGTTGGAGTGCAGTGTTTGGTTTTGCCAAACATATAGTTTCTCATTTAAGCCAAAAAGTTATATTTTCGATTCATCTGTCCACAGAACATTCTTCCAATTGTCTTCTGGCGCATCCAGGTGATCTTTAGCAAACTTTAGACGGGCAGCAATGTTCTTTTTGGAGAGTAGTGGCTTCCTCCTTGCTATCCTCCCACGCACACCATTCTTGTTCAGTGTTTTCCTGATGGTGGACTCATGAACACTGACATTAGCCAATGCAAGAGAGGCCTGCAGATCCTTAGACATTGCCCAGGGGTTCTTTGTGACCTCCTTGAATATTGTACGCCTTGCTCTTGGGAGTGATTTTTGTTGGACGACCACTCCTGGGGAGAGTAACATTGGTGTTGAATTTTCTCCATTTGTACACTATCTGCCAGTCAATGGATTGGTGGAACCCAAACTCTTTCAAAATGGTTTTGTAACCTTTTCCAGCCTGAGGAGCATCGACAACTCTTTTTCTGAGGTCCTCAGAAATCTCCTTTGATCGAGCATTGGCACGCTTCCACAAACCTCTGTGGTGAAGACCAGACTTTGATAGTGAAGACCCAGGTTTATGTTTTTTACATAGGGCAGGGCCACCCAAACTCACTCCTGATGGTCATCCCATTGATTGAAACACCTGACTTTAATTACCCCCTTAATTGAACTGATAATTCACATACTTTTTCCAACACAGAATTTCGATGTTGTGATGTGTCATTTTGCTCAGTAAATACATTTTAATAAGATTCTCTTCATCTTTTATAAGGACTTAGATGAAGATCTGATCACATTTCAGGTCAACTTTATGCAGAAATTATGCAGACAATTCTGACAGGTTCACAAACGTTTTCTCGCCACTGTATATTGAAAGCAGGTGCTAACCTGTCTCACTGAATCTCACCTGTTAGCTTCGAATTAGCTAAACTTAGGCTTTTGATTTAAAAATAGCATATGCACTCGTAGCAAGTTATTTGTAGGCTCAGCCGCCTCTTGGCAGTTTGCTACCAATCAAGTTCATTTTGTCATGAATTTATTAGTGAGATAAATTTGACCTGGAAATTAGTGTAAGGGAGATTTACTGCTCCCCGTTTGGAGTGGTTTCCATCCAACTTGCCAAAGTTATTAATGTTGGCAATCCTAAGCTAACTAAAGGTCACAGTGTGCCCACAGAAGAGTTGTAATTTATTGTTAGCGAGGCTGAAATGTTATAGCTGCCTGCATATCACACAAATCACTGCGTTTCATTAGTTGGGCCATGGGCTGCATTTTTGCCAGCTATCTTAGCAAATGGAATTTGGAGACTGTCTTTTTTAATTTAAATATTTCGGCTGAATATGAGCGCAAAGGTTAAAACCATACACTGTTTTCCCCCGGAAAACGTATTACCAGCAAACAAGGGCAGGAAAGGGTCATTAGCTAGTTTCAGTAACGGCAACAAAAAAACGATTTTTTAACACTGCAAAACAGCAGTTCTGATGTGGAAAATCACAGTACCCAGCTCCTGCATTCCTTCCGTCCTCTCTGGTTCTTAAATACAGGAGTTTTACGGTGTATATTACAGAGTTTTCTGTATATTACTGTACAGAACGTTCCATTGACACGGTACTGTCCTTGGTCACGCCCCCCTTAAAAAATTTTTTTTAGACCATGTATGAAATTGGAGTGTTTCGGCTTCGACTGAATTTTCAATGTTAAGAATATGGACCCGAGTATCTGGCGGGTCTAAAGAATCTGTGGTATTATACGAAAGTATGCGGGGCCCCCTTCCTGTTACCGTTCCTGAGTGGCCTCCTCTCCGAAGCCATTTCATACCGCAGGGTTCAGAGGTACCCAGCAACTGCACCAAGCTGGGTGGAGCCATGGGATAGCCTATAAGGTGTGAACTTTTGGGTAGGTGGGGTGGAGCCCACAGAGGTTTGGGGCGGAGCCAATGGGGCAGCCTATCGGGGAATTACCTTTGGGGTAGGTGGGGCGGAGCCAGAAAATGGGCAGGTCCCCACAGAGTTCCAGGATTTTGGCGCTGAGAAAGCTGTTGTCCTTCAGGGGTTGGTCTGCAGCCACCCAGATCAGAGACTCCTCGTCAAACTTGGCCGGCATGATCTCATCTTCCTGACAGGAAGAAATATGCTTCAGAAGTCCGTCATTACAGAGTCCATAAAACACCGGCCTTGATGGAAGTCAATAGTCTGCAAACTCTGCAGGAATACTTTCCAAGTGCTTTTCAATCCATTTTTTATTTATTTTATTTTTTTATGAAACTTTGAAACCCAGCCTCCCAAAGCAGTTTCAGCTTCCAATTGTGTTAGTTGTGGCCCACCGTGCTAGCAATGCAGGACAAATTTAAACAATCATTCCTGTCAATGAATCATACGTACGTATACATTACAATTTTCATAAATCACTGGGCGCAAATGATAAATTGTGTCTCTGTAAACAGTTAACACGTCAGACTTAATACTCAAGCTTCATATTTTCCTTGTGCACGAAGCTTAAAAGTGCTGAAAGCGTGCTGCTTTTATACAAAGAAGAGGGGGGCAGTTATCTGCATGGACCAGCTAGCTCTGAGGGGAGAGAAAAAAAATGTTCAGAACAACAGGAATTGACATGCAAAATAACATTCCCCCAAAAAAAGGAAAGTAAATAATAAAAAAAAAGCTATTTCTTAAAATAACAATTTTCTTTGGAATGACCTACAGTTATAACTGCAATAAAATTAAATGCGTTATGCAGAATGGATGTGCCGCAGCTGTGCGGCTGCGTTGGTATTGCCGTGGTAACACAGGCATATTTTGGCAGCAGCCTCCTCCTGGGGTGCAGGGGGCTCCCTGTCAGAATGTGTTTTTTTTCATTGTTTTAAAAAAAATTTAATACATTTTGTTTCAGATTTTTCCCCATTTTTCTCCCCAATTTAGTGGCCAATTATACCCTTTATTTTATTTCACTAGGTTTTTAATAAATACATCTGGCACGCAATATGGTTTCATAGGTTTCACAGGTTTCAGAGGGGGAAAGGGAGAGGGAGGGGAGAAAAAACAGACCATTTCCTTACAACCTACCAAATCAAACATCAATGCTTCTTTGTTCAGCGTCTCCACTTCTGGAAGGTGTGCTTTGGCTTGTGTCTTAATGTAGCATTTCTCCCCTCCGGAGAACCGAATCCCTGTGATGCCCTGTCGTGAGAGCCCGCCATATTACACACCACAAACAGGAAACAGGAAACAGGAAGCAGTATCCACATACGCCACACTGAAAAACGTATACTCGTCAGTTAATTATTTAAGCAGCTTTGAAGTGTAATGGAGGCCTGCGCATGTAGCGCGTAGTATCAGTGTTGTGCAACGCAGTCTTGATTCTATCAAAATCAATGCCAAAACGAATTATTATTATTATTATTATCAATATCATAATTATTGCTTCATCATTTTGTTGCAATCCGCTGTGAATCAATTTCGTGAATGACGTGGAGGCAAATGTTGAAACTTACAATGTGAAAATCGTGAACTTCCACCGCCTCCTCGTTTCCACTTCCTGTTCTGAACATCTCCATGTTATTTTCGGAGTCGATCTCCATGGAGCCTTCCTCGAGCTTCCCGTTGATGCTCATACTGTAGTGAAGGTTGTAGACCTGTTGGGAACACGTCATCGGTGTCAGTGAAACAAATCTAGCTACTCGCGTTAAATTAATTAACGCCTCTGCCAGGGCCGGTTTGGCACAGTCGGGTTTCGAACCGCGGCTGTGATAGGCAACTTGCATTGTCAAGCGAATGCTTAGACCGCTACGCTATCCGAGGCCCCCCTAAGTAGATTGACTTCGCATTCTTAGCGAAGGTGCAATGTCAATCTTACATTTGTGAATGGCTGGTTATTCATGGCGATGGGAGAATGTTGGGGGAACTAACATATGCCACCGCAACCAATCATCATGTGGTTTGTTGTGAAGAGAGAATTCTTTTGATTGGCTGTGAATTCTGGGCCTAGCGTGAAAGTCCCAGCGAATCAGAGGCATTTCAATTCTGATTCAAAATCCAAAATGTGGCAAAGTGACATTTGTGAGATCCTCTGAAAAGGGTAGCACCTGCAAAAACACATCGCTGTGCCCAATACCACTGCGCTACAATACAAATAAAATATTTTATCTCTAAATTTGCTTAAGATACCTTTGCTAGAACTTTTGCTACTATATACTGTGGATTGTTTGTTAGTTGTATATTAACTGAAAATGTACCAGGACACATGAACGTGCATGCTAATGAACAAGCTTATAGTTTCCACACATTTAGCATTGGCAGCGTGGGTTTGGTAATGTGGCCTAGCGAAATTGCCTTGCGCACACATATACTACATGTGTGCACAGAGCACGGTTTGGCTGCTATGTTTTGGGGTTTTACCAGTTGACAGAATTCCCAGTTCCCATATTTTATGAATGCTATGTTTCATAATGTGAATAGTGTGTTGAATGATTGTCAGCAAAAAATGGGGAAAAAAAGATGTAATAGTTGTTTTAAAAGGCCTGGCTCATACCGTGTCGGCTCAGAGCCATTGAGACAGGTCGTTTATGTTTTTTGTTGAATTCCCAGTTACCTCTGCCCTCAGATCCCCTCTGCCAGGGTCAGAGGTACACTACCCTTGGCAACAGACAGGTGCTTGGGAACTTTAAAATAATAAACATTGAGAGTGCCTGTCGTTTAGTTGTGCAAGTGGAAGCTAGCTTGAAAACTGAGGAAATATACTGACTTAGCAGTTGGGTGAAGTTCGATAGTATCAGTTCATTTTAAATGTATTAAAATCTACAAATATGAGAATTGATGGTTTCATGTTAGCTAATAAGCTACATCAATACCTTTGAATGAATGAGGATTCCTCGGCCACATTTCACCCCGTTTTTTATTTGTGTTTGTTTTTCCCGCAGTCAGTAATGCAACGTAACTAAATTGAAGGCCTTTCGTTTGCCACGCCCTCGTCGTTGCCACGGTTTGGCAAACGAAAACGTCACGGTCCCTCCTTTGACTACGTCACGCACGGACACGCGCCTCCTACTCGGCAGCAGGACCGAGGAAGGAGGCAGGGAGATTGGTCCCTGTCCGAGTTCAGGCATACCTGGAGGTAATGTAAACGTGACCCAAATATGTCTGGAAAGACTGAGTTCCATAGCTCCGTCCGAGCTAGAGTAAATATGGAATTAGTTAATGTGTGCGTGCAAAGCAGGGGTAACCCACGACACAGATAACTTTAGTTACACAAAGCTACCCTTTTCCTCTAGAAGGAAGACTTACTGAAGCTGTAATGGCCCAAGGGGGTACACAATAAGTAACTGTTGCATTATTTATTTGATTAGAATTGTTTATTTGCTATGCAGCTTTGTCTATTCGCGGACACATCTCACATTCGTTCATATTCGCCCATTTATGTATTTACCGATACATCGATATTTACCGCGCTACCGTGACCGAGGGTGCACGGGCATTCCCCCCACGGGGGTGAATTGAATCGGCAGCCTTTCAATTACAAGCCGAGCTACTTTAACCGCAATAAGCACCGGGGGGCGTCGCCTAGGGACTGGACTCGTACCGTGGAACACTGCAGCTAAAAGGCATGGAACTCTTCAAAAACGGGGGTTGTCTGGCGACGTCCACGCGCTTCGACTCCGCTCGGCTCGCACGTGGTAGAACGTTTAACACACTGCCCCAGATGGCACCCAGCACGCTCCGGGGTCTATTCTTGGAAGGCCCGTCCCATTTCACACAACGGTGCAACATCCCGAAGTGGGTCGGACACCAGCGGCCGTAGATCAAAGGATCAGCACGAGCCACTAGCCCCGCACCTGAGCTCGCAGCCACATAGCCAACACAGCGGGACCCGGCGGACACGTGGAGGTTTGTTAGCAACAAGTTGCTGTGCACACAAACGTGAGCGTTTAGCAGTATTATAAGCCAAATCCCACAGCACGCATGTCAAAATCGATGCACGTTCAGCGCATTTTATACCCGTTTTTTTTAACTGGACGTCACGGTTTTCACTGCAGTAGACAGAAATAAAAGCTCAATTCTGCAAGAATTGTATACCTGCCAGTCATTTTGTCCAACCCTGTCTGTTTTTACTACTACAGAGAACAGGAGACGCGTAACTCATTCAGACATTGTGAATTCTTATTATGGCAAATTAATTTAGCAGACCAACTTACAATTCACACTCTGTCGTGAATTGCTACCAGTGGTTTTAAGACGGGGCACCAATAAGTGTGACAGATAACGCCGAATCTAAAATCCACACCTTTTTTTAAAAATGATATCATTTTAAATGATACTGGGACATCGAAAAATGAAGTAACTTCAAAGCGCAAAAAACTAACTTAAGTAGACACCGATTGGATATGGCAAGGTATATTGCATAGCAAAGTTTGTGACACAAAAAGCCTGTCTGTTCGCGTGGCTATACATTTAGACCCGGCTGCACGTGCATACGGTGGGACAGTTTGACGAGTCAAGCAAAAAAAAAAGAAGCACACCTCTCGATCCTGGGGTTACAGGTAGACCATCTGGACACAAACCCACGAGCTGCGCAAACCACGCGCCAAGAATGCGCCAACATTCATACGGATAAAACGGAATCCCTTTCAAACCACACGCTAAACTAGCAAAGAAGAATTAAAAAAGCCTTACATGCTTGTCGTTGACTTTCCAAAAGTAAAAAGCACCAATAGCTCCGAAAAGCAGGAGCGCTGCCCCGGCGATAAGTACCGCAGCGCCAATCTTCAGCAGGCGGCCACGGCTGGACGGCTTCAGCGTCTCCGCCGTGTATGCCTTTGGAAACGAAAATGTAAAGTAGTAACACACATGAACAAGGGTTTCAATGGAAAAAGTAAAATAATACATGTATTGCAGGGCTGCTGAGAGAAGAAAAAACAAACATTTGATAACTTTTTTTGCAATCAGACCTATACGATATTGATTTTAATAACGGAAAGTTGCGATTCTTTCATTGCGCAAACTGGGGGGGGAAAGATGTACGACCCACATGCGCGGATCATTTTGTGGAGTCGTGTATGTTCCTCGCTCTTCGCGAATTATGATGGTGTGGACTAGGTTCGATTGTAAAACTGAAGCAGATCGCCCGTTTAATTGCTCCGTTTCAAGATCAGACACTGCGCGTAAATGAGCAGACCGTTAGGCTACGCCAGCGACTTGTTGAACAACACAATGTGAAAGTTCTCGATACTTACAGGTGGCAAACATTGATCCATCTCCTCTGGCCCAGCCATAGCAATAGGGGTTTTCTCCGAAGTCTCTACCATGGCTGCCTATGGACTTCTGAGCCAGAGTGCCCACCGCTTCATTTTCTGGTCCTCCCCAAAAGTTAACGTGACGCGCTGTCTGTAATATTACCTGCCCGACAGGACACACTTCTGTTTAAGAAAAAAAAAAAAAAAAGAAGAAAGAAGAAAAAAAAAAAAAAAAAAGCCAGACTAGTTTGCAGAGTAGGTTTGCATTTCTGCCGTCATTCGTTTTATCCCCAATTCTCCTAGTTTTCTGTGTGTGTGTGTGTGTGTGTGTGGGTGTGTGTGGCTTATTTATATCTGAGGAATAGCGCATACATGTTACTGCAACGTACTTAAGTTATGGGTGTGCATATGGTTAGCCTACCAAGGAAACAATGTAAAATGGCTTGTGGGCAATAGTGACCACTTGCACGAAGAACGCAAATTATATAGCGACCAAGCTTCGATGTCGCACCAGATTTTATGTGCAATTAATAAATGCCTGAGATTTGCACAGCAATGCCTTGCTATTATTATTACTACTATTGTGTTTTTCGGCATTTTGAATATTTTGTAAAACACGATTGTCGAGTCCTCGTGAACTGCTGGGCATATAGATACAACATTTGTACCAGCTCTATCTGAATCGCAGTGTAATTGCTGAAGTGTGAAATTGATTTAAAAAAACTAGGGAAGTAGTAGCAATTTTGAGCAGTTCTCTAAATGTACTTTATGCAAAAGGTGAACTATGAAAGAGATAAGGGTGTCCACTTAGCAAATAGATTGTATGCAAATGACTTTTGAAAATGTGAAACACAAGTTTCGAGTGTTTTCACATTTAAGAGGTGTAGCTTGTCACCGTGGCAGTACCTCTGCACAGTACTGAATTGTGCCTTTAGTCAGAAGAACATAATTGTACCCTTGTGAGAAAAAGCAATGTTGCTCGCAGTACAAGCCTCATTTTCATTCCAATATGGCCACCAGTGTGAATAAGGATTCTTCCTTATGCCTTGGTGCATATCTGTACCTTTCCTCAATTTGTACCTGTTTCACTGGGAAAAGGTACAAAACCGTATCACGAAGGATCTCATGTGTACCTTTGAAGGCACAAGGAACCGCAATGAACACATTTGTACCCCGAGGAACGAAAGTGTACCCTAATTGTGCCCTTATTTTTTTGAAGCGCACACACCGCAGTTCTGAAGAAGAGCAGAGCGTTCCAGGTCCCCTGGAGATGAGCGCCCACCCGGAGTGTGCCTTCCTCTCTGTCTCACGCTGAGAAGAGGCTGTGATTGCAGTCAGGGTTAAAACACACTTCCGTTCATTACCCCGTCGAGGAGCAGGTAGTCTTGCCTCCAGTGTTCTAATTATCTCGCTTTGCGATTTCTTCCTCTTTGATTACGGAGCTGACGCGGTGAGTCCCCAGAGCGAGCTCGTCGTCACAGACGGATCTGTGGAAGAGAAGGTTCCCCTGTAACAGCAATGAATGGATCTGTAAATGAGATATGATTTAATTTGCATTCTTTTTTATGACTACTACTACTACTAATAATAATAAGGATCCTGTGTGATGAACATATGTCGTGGAAATTCTGCTATTCAAAGGAAGCGAGACTGTGTTCTCAATTTTCTAATTAAGTTTTATTACTGTTTCGAAACAGGGGAGCAGTCTAACACTCTCGCGTGAAGAATGTCAGAGTATCTCCCACGAGATAAAGTAAATACAACAGTATATATCTTTTACATTCGAGGTGACCATCGCCCCTTGGAGTTTCACCCATTGGTCATGGTTGAAACCCCTCCTTTATTGATGGGTCCAGACACACGTTTTACCCTCCCAACATACACATTTCTTGCATACATTAGGATGGGGCAACTCTCACCCATCACCCAGTATCAACTTTCCATCCGCTATTATGATTTATACAGCACAATAATCAAACTCATTCTCAGGGAACCGACCTTGACGTTTCCTGCTCTCCAACCCAAACATCTTAATGTTTCTCATACTTTCACATGAGCTGTCTCCCACTTCCAGCCATACACACTTATCTCTTCCTTACAGGATGGTACAAACTGTTTGACCTGTTAGTGGAAGCAGAAACAACTCATTCAGTAAAGCTGAAAACGGCCTGTCCCAAAGCCTAATTAAATTTTTCCCTCACACATAAATGTATTAGTCGTGTAAGTGTAATATTAATTATATATATATATATATATATATATATAAAAAGTAAAAATAATAATAATGTAAAAAAAATAATAATAATAATATCAATATTAATATTTTCGCCATAATTCCGGGCCCCATGCGACCTTTGGGCCCTAGGCCCAGGCCTTGTTGGCCTATGCGGAGATTGGGCCCTGATTCCCCCCCGGGGAAAAGGAATGATCCCTTTTTATCTCGTTAACATTGTTCTGTTCCCCTTCGTTATGTCATTTGTTTGCGAAGGAAATCCAGAGTGAATGAGGTATCCAGCTTCTTGAAGCTGAAGTTTAGCCCCCCCCACTGACTATCTAACTCAGGAGGGGCAAAGTCTTTCAGCCCTGAGTCACCTTGGACTGACCATGATATGGTCTTTTTTGGACACACCCTGTGCCGGCCAGAAGAGGATGGGCTCCCCCCCTTTTAGTCTGGTTCCTCCCAAGGTTTCTCCCTATCAAGGGAGTTTTTCCTTGCCACTGTTGCCTTTAGGCTTGCTTTTGGGGGGGTCTAGGCCTGGGCTCCCCCTCTGTTAAGCGTTTTGTGACAATTCAATTGTGAAAAGCGCAATACAAATAAATTTGATTTGATTTGAACAGTATCAGGTTAGATATGCAGCTGGAGGAGGCCTCCGATAGCGTAGTGGTCTAACGCACCCGTATCGACTGGTCCTTTACGAGTGTGAGCTGCCTATCACGGTCGCGGTTTGAAACCGGACTGTACCAGACCGGCCCTGGTGGGGAGCCCCGATCGGGGACAGTTTTTTGGCTATCCACACCAGGGGGAAGGGGGAGGGAGAGCCGGCACAAGCTCGCCGAGGAGCGGTAGGGGCAACCTCGTAAACAGGGTTGGGTCGGTTCTGTCTCGGAGGAGGCGAACGTTGTCTCGAGGCATTGGCTTGTCCCATGGAGACGGGCGGCGAGTTCATGGGAAGGGTAAAATCGAAAAGAGATAGAGGGTATAATTGGGGTCGAGGTGTGGGTGTGGGTGTGGGGCTACTGTGGAGGTGTGGGTGTGGGTGTGGGGCTACTGTAGTGGGGTGTGGGTGTGGGTGTGGGGCTACTGTAGTGGCGTAGCTTCTGTAGTGGGGTATGTTATTGTATATAATTTTTTATGGAAACCAGGTATTGTTATAAGGCCTGTAGGACCTTTTTTTGATTTAACTCATACAAGAGGACATTTAATTGCCAGCAAAAGTGCTTGGCTCTTGGCTGAGAAAAGTAAAATACTGCTAGCAGCCCATTTAACTGTAAAACACGAAGTGCTTTTTAAGTGGCGGGCATTGAAACGTGTTTCTTAATTGGGGCATTGCTTTCAGTTCCATCACTAGACACTCACGTTGATTAGTCTGATTTTCCCGGCGGGGTGCGTTTGTCATAGCCTTTGTAAAATAGTGCCAGGTGTGCAGGTGTTTTTAAAGCGAAGGCTGAGCGTCGTTTTGGTTCTTATTGATTCCCATGTTGGCTGAAGAGCGATTGCCTTGCTGTGCAGAATGGTTTCTCTCTCTCCCATTGCTAAATGTAATTGTCAATTTCTGTCGTATAATCCATGCATACAGCTGTATAGTTACTCGGGCAATTCAGGTTAGGTACCTTGCTCAACAGAGGCATGAATTGCAGCAGACACATCACACCGTGCATGAACTGTGCTTTTTGTCTGCCTCCTTTTCATCATTGATTAGAGACTTTTTTTTTTGGAGTACAGATGTTTTATTTTCAAAGGGCATTTAGGAATGGACATTTCCCGTGGGCACGGTCTAGCATTGCGCTACACCTCAAACAGGTTTGAACTTGAGTGGGCACCTGGAGCCCTGCCGCGTACGGGAATCACGATTCCTGCACGCCCTTCTGATTTATTATTGAAGAGCGTCGATGAGGTTTGGGGATTGTGTTTGCTTTCCCGCTGGTTAAATGTTATCCGAATGCTGACCCAGAGATGCTTGACAGTTTCCCTATCGAGCTGCAGCGCCCAAACGTGTGAGGACGCGGGTCACAATTGCACGCCGTCGCACACTTACGAGTAGAGTTGGGCAACATGCCGATTTTCCACATCAAAAAATCGATCTCTTGACACATTGCTGATTTCAGATTTTCTCCCCCCTGTTCATTCATTTCCCATATATATGAACGATTCTTACATTTATACGGCTGTGAGTGCTTTGTCTGATTATTTATTGGAATTAAGCAATTCCAGTCAATGTTTTTTTTTTTTTTTTTTTTTTTTTTTTTTTTAAACTGAATGACTGATCCTAGGTGTTGTCTGAAACTCTGAAAACTCTACTATCCTAAATGTTTAATGCACTGTCATTTGCATTTATTATTACGTTTAACCACGTAATCGCTGTGGACTACAGTGATTCTTACCCAGAATGCAGTGTGCAAAATGCTAAATGCTAAATTACTTTTGTAAACGCACTCTTCCATAGGGAGGGCTGGTGAAAACAAAGGCCTCTGATTGGCTTTGGAGCTCATGGTCTGCCCTGGGGTCTGCTTCCTGGGGGGCCGAGGGGGAGAGAGGGAGAGTTGGAGCGCTGTGCTCTTTAATGTCGCCTCAGTAGGGCACGGCCCGAGGGAGCGCGTTTTGTAACATGGGGCGTACGATTGGCTGTGTTCAGTGTGTGTGTTCAGTGCACCGTGCAGGTGTGTTCAAAGCGAAGGCTGAGCGTCGTTTTGGTTCTTATTGATTCCCATGTTGGCTGAATAGAGATTGCCTTGCTGTGCAGAATGGTTTCTCTCTCTCCCATTGGCAAATGTAATTGTCCATTTCTGTCGTATAATCCATGCATACAGCTGTATAGTTACTCAGACAATTCAGGTTAGGTACCTTGCTCAACGGCAGTGGCCCACCTGGGAATCGAACCTGCAACCTCGGTTTCAAGCCCAGTTCCTGAAACATTAAGCTGCCAATATAATACATTTCTACCTTCGATGCTAGACCGAAGGTTTTGCTGATGAGGAATTTAAAGTGTTTAGGCTGGCTCATTAGAGCCCTTTCCCACTGTAGAGCTGAACCGGGCTGGCTCATTAGAGCCCTTTCCCACTGTGGAGCTGAACCAGGCTGGCTCATTAGAGCCCTTTCCCACTGTAGAGCTGAACCAGGCTGGCTCATTATATCCCTTTCCCACTGTAGAGCTGAACCAGGCTGGCTCATTAGAGCCCTTTCCCACTGTAGAGCTGAACCAGGCTAGCTCATTATAACCCTTTCCCACTGTAGAGCTGAACTAGGCTGGCTCATTAGAGCCCTTTCCCACTGTAGAGCTGAACCAGGCTGGCTCATTAGAGCCCTTTCCCACTGTAGAGCTGAACCAGGCTGGCTCATTAGAGCCCTTTCCCACTGTGGAGCTCAACCAGGCTGGCTCATTAGAGCCCTTTCCCACTGTAGAGCTGAACCAGGCTGGCTCATTAGAGCCCTTTCCCACTGTAGAGCTGAACCAGGCTGGTTCATTATAGCCCTTTCCCACTGTAGAGCTCAACCAGGCTGGCTCATTAGAGCCCTTTCCCATAGATGTGAGTTGGAGGAAGACGTTTCTCCGCAGCTTTATACCGGCTGACTGAAGGTGAGACATGGACCACCTGGCCCGCCTGAATCCCACTCTCCCTGCGTGACGCTACCACCAATTATGCGCCACCCTGCGGGGCTGCTGGCCACAGTCGACACTGGCACGCTCTGGATTTGATACCAGAAACGTGGGGCTGGCACGGCACGGTAACCATCCGTACCCTAACTATCCCCTTCACGGGTCGAGTCCCTGTGTCGTTTTTTCCACCGCACAACAGAACCGTGAAGATGGGAGGAGTTAGATAGGAGGAGTTATCTGAAGTGACAAAAAAGATTGCGGCCGCTGTGGTGACATTGACATTGTAAACATTCCAGCTCAAATTCACAAAAGCAGAACACGGCTTTCCCCGCAACATTAGCTACAATTTTCTTACCTCTACCAAGGCGTTTGGGAGTCATGTTGGGGGCAGCCTGCGCAGGAGGTGCCATGCAGTGTCTTCACACTAGGCTATATAATCTTTCATATTTATTATTCGGCATTGGTCCTCCAATGAATTTTAATTTCCCAAGATCACATTTAATACCTCATATTTCTTACATCTGTAGCCTACATTTTTTCAATCAAATTAAAATGAAAGCGTTAGCTATATTTATCTTTGTGTTTACATCTGCTTTTATCTAGCTTGTTTCTGTAAAAATATGTCCATCACGAGCTACGAGTGGTAGTGAACGATATATCGTATTCGATATATCATATATCATTCACTAGTACTCGGAGCTTGTGATGGACATATTTTTGCAGCCGATCGTTATTCCGATATGAGCATTTGCAATATCATACCGCCAAAGTTTGTGATATAAATCTATAGCAATGCGCGACGCTAGGCATGTTTTGTCTTACATTTGTTTCCCACACATACATTACTGGCCAAAAGTTTCAGAACACCCCCATTTTACAGTTTTTACTGAAATTTAAGCAGTTCAAGTCCAGTGAATAACCTAAAATGGTACAAAGGTAAGTGGTAAACTGCCAGAGGTTGAAAAAAAAAAAGTTTAGGTTACCAAAAACTGAAAAATAATGTACATTTTTGGGCAGTGAGTAGTTTCCTACACCATCAAAAGTCACTTGGAAACTGTAGGAAACTCTGACAGGAAGAGGTCTGGCAGACCCAAAGCCACAACAAAATCAGAAGACAAGTTTCTGAGAGTCAACAGCTTGCGTGATAGGCGGCTCACAGGACAACAGCTTCAAGCACAGCTTAACACTGGTCGAAGTAAGGAAGTCTCAGTTTCAACTGTGAAGAGAAGACTTGGAGCTGCAGGTTTGACAGGTCGAGTGGCAGTAAGAAAGCCATTGCTAAGATGGCAAAATAAGAAAAAGGTTTGAAACATTAGCGGGCTTCCCTATATAAGGAACTCTAAAAATGAACAAAACGTGGGTTGTAGTAGTAGATGCGTCTTAACGTTAGTCACATTTTTTCCCTGTTTTTTTGTCAATTATACCCTCTACTTATCTCAATTCACCCTCCCCCACGAGTCTGCCACCCATCCTCCGGGTAACAAGATGGAACCCGACCACAGACGCCCTACCTGCTCCTCGACGAGCTCGTGCCGGCTCGCCCTCCCCCTTCCCCCCTGGGGCAGACAGCCAAATGCCGCCCCCGATTGGGGCTAACAGCCAGGGCTGGTCTGGCAGAGACGTTAAGACAAAGTTAAAGTTTGTCTTCATACACGATCTAGGCTGTTGTTACTACAATGATCATCACCTTCTAGTTCAAAACAGCTAGGCCACACGTCTTGTACAGATCCACTATATAGGCTAATGGCATCACAGTGTAGACTACACGTGCTAACATGAATTAGCCACCGAGAAAATAGCCACCGCATTGCATGGGTTCTCAACCATGCGGTGGTTATCTTGGGGGTGGGGGGGGCTTTGACAAAGGTTAAACTTTAAAACTGGCGATCTGTTATTGGATGAAAGTGACATAAAAAAACACGTTTGTGAGAGGTAATGCAGCCTGCCCACCCTGTTCCCCATCAGTAACGTCCCATTAGTGGTTATGTAGGCGTCTGTTGTTTGTGCAGAGAGGTTGAATCCTGAATCCCTAGCGGCCGGGATTACAAGCAGCAGAGCAAGGGGGAGGGGGAGAAATATGAGACAGGAATGGTTTACAGTAAAAGATCATCTCAATATTTATTTGCACAACGTGATAAAAATCGAAAACAAAACACAGACCTGTATTGCATCCATTTAAATTCATACACTTTCACCAGCTTGATATGGATATTTTGCCATCCCCAAAAAAGGTCTGGCATAATCACGATTTCAGGTCATTTTTCAAAAATAAGCATGCCTTTGAAAAATCAATATCAACAGCTCATTTACATAACTTTTCTTTTGAATCATTTTGAAAATATACTCTGTATGTACAAAACACATTGCATAATATACATAGTATGTTTAACAAAGTCAGACTTGATACAATCAAATGAGGACCAACATTTAAAAATGTGAATACACAAATATTTAATAAATGTATATATTCTCTTTTTTAAAGGCAATAATTAAATAACTTTAAGCCCCTGTAGTCGCGAGGCTTTTTTTTTGATTTCCCACGGAAAATGATAAATTAATCTGACGAGTTTCGTAAAGCTTTAAACGTTATTCGTGGGACACCGCGTCGTAGTAGGCGCATACACGGGAACAGCAATCTCGTCAATTTCCTGCACCCGGACAGGTCGTGGCGGGGAAACCAGTACGTAGGAATCGTATTCCCTGTGCAAAACTTTCTCATAGACGCTCTGCAAGCCGACAGTCTTGGGTATGTGTGCCTGGTAGTAGTTGTCTCGACGTAGAGAGTCTCGTGGCAGCGACGCCGTCTTGGCGAACGAGGAGAGGTGACCCTGCGCGGGGTTGGCATTGGACCTGATGGCCGATGGGCTCCAGCACCTATCGGAGTGACCAAGGACCTTGCACTCGCTGGTGCATGCCCACAAACCTGAAACGAACGAGAAGGGAAAAAGTGTTACAAAGCAGTACTGCCAGGCTGCCGGCTCTTAACCGTGTGCGATACGAACGGACCTATTGGTCTACGCAATATTGCTACTGTAGTATAATATCCCCCCTTTCCGTGCGGGGAATAAAACGCACGTTCGGTGTGAACTACGAACTCAGAACCACAACTCACCACTTTGAACGTTGACCGGTGGACAGTCTTTTTTGATGCCGTCTCCGCTTATGTCAGAGTCACTGTCGTTGAAGTCGCTGTCCCCTTTCCCGCTGTCCTTCCCACTGAATTGGGGGTCTCTTGCTGAGATGGTTGTATAGGAATTGCCCTTCCAAATTGTAATTGGTCTGACAGCTTCTTTTCCGTAACCAGGTAACGTGGAATAACCCTGTGGGGAAAAGACAACACCAGAAAACATTATACACGTGAAAACGGCAACAGCTGCAGATACATCAGCAGGACCCTACTGTACACAGCCACAAGTGAACAGAGAGACAGAGTCACAATCACTAACCTCAAATTTCCCTCCGCGGACCCTGTTTTCGGGCTCGTAGACGCACGTCGCTTCGCTGCCGTCTTCAGAGCCATCCCCCGCGGTGTGGGAATTGATGAAAGGGGATTTGTTGGAGTAGGCGCGCGCCTCGAACATGTTGCCTCCGCGGCTGGAGATGAGCGCGTCGCCGTTGTTCTGCGCCTTCTCCAAGTGGGGCATGTCTGCGGCGTCCTGGAAGCCGCCGCTTTTCTTCTGCCTTTTGCGCCGATTGCAAGTGGTGGCGATTAATATTATGGCCAACAAGAGCAGGGAGCAGCTCCCCGCTAGGACCACAATGATTACAATAGACGTGTCCCAGTGAATTGGCCCTTCCTCGGCGTTGTGTTTGACCACGGCGTGGTCGTTGGGGGGAGCCCCTGCAACGACAGTGAAGTGGATGGTTGCCGTGGAAGTCAGTGAAGGTCTCCCGTTGTCATTGACCGTGACTGAGATTTTCAGGCTTTCGTTAACGTCGTAGTTCAGTTCACGATTTAGGCGGATCTCCCCCGTGGCTCTGTTGATGGAGAACACCGAAGCCTCCCCTTTGATGATTTTGTAGGACAGCTCCGCGTTTACGCCGTCGTCAGCATCTCTCGCCTTTATCTGGGTTACAATATAACCCGAGGGTGTATCTTTTGGTAGCAGAATTTCAGCAGATCCATTATTGAGGAGCGGCTGCGTAATAGAAGGTGCGTTGTCATTCTGATCAACTATTTTTAGACTGATCGCGGCACTGCTGTGGAGCTGCGGTGACCCCCCGTCGCTCGCCTGGATCCGGAGCTCCAGCTGTTTCATCACTTCATAATTGAAACTTCTCAGGGCGTATATCGAACCTGTAGCCGGGTCGAGAGACACGAATGTGGCTACGGGAGAGCCCATGATGTACGAGTCTAAAAGCCTGTAACTCACTTTGCCGTTGTGCCCTAAATCAAGGTCCCGCGCCACAACAGTGGTGATGTAAGCGCCTGGCGCATTGTTCTCCACCGCGGAAACTTCGTACACCGGCTTGCTGAACAGAGGGGCGTTGTCGTTCTCGTCGCTCAGTCGGATGGTGTACTGGGTAATTGTTCTGAACGGCGGGGACCCCAAATCTTCGGCCACCACTGTTAAGTTGTATTCGGCGATCTTCTCCCTGTCTAGGGATGCTGTGGTTACGATCATGTAGCTGTCCTCGTAAGCCTGCTGAAGTTTGAAATGGTCGTGGCCGTACAAGGTGCAGTGAACCTGTCCGTTCGCCTCGGAGTCCCTGTCCGAGGTGCTGATAAGCGCCACAAAGCTGTCTTTGGCCGCTGCCTCGGTGATGTACGCAATCCCCGCCGTAATAGAAGTCATGGGCGTAATGCTGATTTCTGGGGCATTGTCGTTCACGTCTTGTACGTGAATAACTATTTTACACATCGAGGGGGTCGGACTGGGACCTAAATCGTAAGCCTGTACGTCGATTTCGTACGTTTTCTTGTTCTCGAAATCGATAGGAGTCTGAAGCGTTAAGCGCCCGGATTTTCGGTCCACTTTAAAAAGTTGCCTGATCTCAACGGATACCTGATTGCCGAACCCGTACACAACTTCGCCGTTTAAGCCCTCGTCGGGATCAACGGCGTTTAAGTCCAACAGAAGGAACCCAACCGGCGCGTCTTCAAGTATGTCTACCGAGAAATTGTTCTGGTCGAAAATCGGACTATTGTCATTGAAGTCTTTCACCTTGACGTTTATCCTTGTGGTGCCAGCGCGCGATGGGTTTCCACCGTCAGTAGCAACAAGCTCCAGCACATAAGACGCCTGGGTCTCTCTGTCCAGTTCTTTCATGAGCACGAGCTCCGCAGATTTAACCCCATCCGCTCTGATCAGCACATCAATGGTAAAATGGCTGTTCACTGAAATTTGGTAGCTTTGGATGTAGTTTGAGCCCACGTCCTCGTCCACGGCAACGTCTAAGGGAATTCTGGAACCGACCGCGGCGTTTTCCAAAATCTCCAGTGTAGATTCCTTGTTGGGGAACTCGGGGGAGTTGTCATTGATGTCCTTGACCTCCACTTCGACGTGGATCAATTTGAACTGTTCTTTGGAAAAACTGACAACGTCAAAGGCGATGAGACACTGAGCAGTGCGCTTGCAGAGTCTCTCTCTGTCGATTCGTTCGCCGATTGTAAGCTGCCCATCGCTCTCACGCAGTCTGATGAACGAAGCGTTCGACTGTTTCATCATCCGAAAATTGGTCTTGGTGCCCATGGAAGGATTTAGGGACATGTCCTTGGCAAGGATTCCGATAACAGTGTCAGGAGCATCTTCTTCGCAGGTCTGGTATTTCATCGTCTTCCCCGCAGAGAAAGCGGGCAGAACAGCCAAAGTGTGCAACAAAGTGAAAACGAGCATCCACCTATGCCACACAGTTAAAAAACCTCGCATTCTTTTCGAGCCCATGTTAGTCGGTTAACTAATCTAAACAACTTCACTTAGCTTAACTGTTTATTAAAACAAAGCTCTTGTCAAGTTTAATTTGTCTCTGGTCGGCACGGCAGGTTGTCTGGACCTGGAATGAATGTGGCAGTGTAGCGCGCGAGCAGGCACAGCTAGTTTTCTGAAGGCTTTCACGCGACTCCAAAAACTGCAGTGGCAGGGAGGTTTATAGAGAGCCGCATGCAAATGAGATGAAGTGTGACCAATCCCCTACTTTGAAATTAAAAATGGGACTTTTAAAAGACCCCTAAGCCTATTTGGAAATTCCTTGAATGTGCAAAGAACTTGGCACCGAAATGAAAATGCAGTGCTTGTTTTCAGATTGTATTTTGCTCGCTTTTGCTTCTCCTGCTCTGCTGTGGGCCAATGCAAATATGAAACGTGAACCTGAAAATTGTTTGTAATGTGCCAATCCGTTGAATAGTGATGATAGCTATTAGTATTATGAATAATGATAATACTAATATGAATAATGATAATAATATGAATACTAATAACAATAACAATAATATGAATATGAATAACAATAGTAATACTTGGATCCTCGGTCTTTACCCTTACCCTTGACCCATGTTTCATGTCGCAGCTTATATCTGTTTGTTTGTTTGTTTGTTTGTTTGTATTTCCCTCAATTATGTAATTCCCTAAAACTAGCCTATATAGGCCTATGCTATTTTTATTTTTCCCTTGTGTCTTTTAATCCAATAAACGAACATGGGTTTGAAATGTTTTGTCAGTTTAAAATTGATTTATTTAAATCATTTTTGAACGTTTTACTCACGCGATAGCGAGATCAGATCCATAATTTGCTTTTTAAATGTTCTGTTGTTGGGTCGTTTTAACATTGCATGTCACTGATTATGCAGCTTCCCTCTGACCTCTCCCGCTAGCAGGTGAAGAAAACCCGTTTCAAATGGGATTTGGCTTAAACGCCGGGAGATTTAGACGGATTTCTATGGTCCGATTATATCAAACTCTTATGAAGCCCTCGTTAGCAGTAGTGGTATAATAGCATAGTG
Organism: Aldrovandia affinis; assembly: GCA_029706075.1. Classification (NCBI taxonomy): domain Eukaryota; kingdom Metazoa; phylum Chordata; class Actinopteri; order Notacanthiformes; family Halosauridae; genus Aldrovandia; species Aldrovandia affinis. The sequence goes on from JAINUG010000214.1 coordinate 172,549, forward strand.
GGGTATCCCATTGGAAGCATCAACGTCTGTATTATTCGCGCATGGCAGTCTTTAGGGAGAGGGACTTTAAACTGTTTCTACAGGGGCCCGCACCTAAGTTGACTATAATGAGCGCGCGCCACATGCAGCCATTGTTGCCGCCTCATTCAGCACCGATCACTGCCATAACTCTTTCTCTAAACGACGATGAGCGCTGAATTGCACGGGACTGCGCAACCCGCATTAAAATACGTTTAGTGCGCCGAGCGAGCCCGTCACGGCCATTTAAGGGATTTTCTCTTTTTGTTTCCTTGAGACCTTCTCTGAGAAGCAACACTTGCCGTCCCCAAAACAGAAGGGCCGGGGGCTTAAGAGTTGGCATGAACCAATAGCAATGGAACCATCTGCCCCCCCAGATCAAGCTAGGCGAGACAGTTTACGTGTTAAAAGCATTTGAGAGTGAAAGGAAGAGGCACCGCGATCAAGGTGCACAGCGATAGTTGTGGACGGTCGTTAATAATCTGAAAATAGCCTACATGTTTGTGTTGCCAAATGCCATGGGCTCGGTAAACCCTGGTGGCCGTGTGTTGACTTATTTCAGAAAAAATGGCTCTATTGGCTATTGTATATAATGACCCATATAGCCACCCTGCGTTTATGAGGAAAATGCTTTGGGTATATTCAGATGTCCCCATTCGAATTTTGTATAGACTCATACACACAGTTCTCATAAAATACATTGAGTTTCGAGAGAAGCCTATGCATTTTGAGTCACTAATCTCCCTGGTCCACAGAGCGCCTCCAGAAATACGATGATAATCTACATTTGTGGTGTGCGGTGAGAACCTGATTCTTTGGAAAAGATTGCTATCAGAAACGAATTACAGAGTGTTGAATCTCCGCTGGACGGATTATGTTACTTGTGGGCGACCTCGTGCTTTTAAGATCTCTTTAGAGTGCCAGACAGACTTTCTCCAGCTGAGCTGCCTTTTGTGAACTGTCTTTAGAACTTCAACATACATCTATTCTGTCACGTGATTGTTGTGTCAATCTTGCCGTCTGCACGCGAGTTCTACAATGGTGGAATTAGACCGAGCCACGAAAATCCATCTTTTATTCTCGAGGAATATTTGCATTTTCTTAAAAAAGGGAAAAGAGGGGGTGGGGGGAGCCGGACATTGTGACTACATTTGTTCTCGCGATCGCCAGGCTGTTGTGGTCTAAGTTGCTCGCATGAGTTCGTTTTTTTGAATGGGGTTTATTTCTTTTTGTATGATAACGAAGTGATTTAGCCCTTTGTTGCCCAAATGAACGGGCGAGGGGGTCGGTCCCTGAGTTGATGAGGCGTTTAGCTGAAATCTCCAGCCTTCCGAATCTTGCCTAAAATCCAAGCAATATTTGCATACTTCACTCGCGTGCCATTACACCATCCGTTCATTACTCCTTAGCCTAATACAATTTATGGCTAAGTTTCGCCACTTTTGGTGATTAGGTTTATTGGCACCCTTGAAAGAAGAGCCCTGATATCTTGTCCTCGTGAGTTGCTAATTATTTAGCATAAATTGATCAAAGCGATCTGCAATTACCCTGTATTAGCCTATATTATCAGGTTTAGGTTTGGCATATCACGGGCATACTTTCCCCTTACTGAAGGTATTGGACGGCCGGACGGTTTACAGAAGATTTCATTTACATCTAGCTATAAGGTGTTGCCATTATGATTGCCCGATTCTTGCATGTTTTATTGAGATACAAACACACAGAACCCATACATACGTGTGTATATGTGTGTGTATATATATCTCTTTCTCTTTAACGACGTGTGTGTGTGTGTGTTCTGTATGTGTAGGCTATGTGTTCGAGTGTAACTTTATTACTTGTGACTTGTGACTATAACCTCGTTGCTTTCTGCAAAGCTAACCTCTTAGCTCGACTGAAGATTCTTCTGCCGCTGCCATCTGGCACCTAAAGTGAAACGGAGCGGGGAATCTCTGGATAAACCCAATTAGAAAACAAAAATGGTTAACAACTCATGAATACAACGTTTAACGTGCAAGTAAAAAAAGAAACCTTTACGAGCTCGGGGTATCCGAAGAAATCTGTCCCAAACCACACCCTCCTTTCTTCCAGTTCATTTCCAGCATTATCCAAGGAGACAGGGGGTTTTGTGTACCTCTCCGCTGCAATCTGTGCTGCCCACCCCCGCCAGATTTTTAATGATTTTCCAATGATGATTTAAGAGTCTTTGTCGCTCCCCCCGATTCTTTCATTTCTCCGCAGCCTTTTGAATATTATCGCCCTTTGTGCGATTCTCGCCTCATTGACTTCATTTGCTATACGGCGTTTGTGTGAAAAATTCAACCGGGTCACGAGAGAACACATTAAGGCTCACAAGTTAAACAGAATAAAAGGATGATAATGCGTCAGTCTGAGGAGGGTCAGAATCGCAGTCCCTGCTAATAAATTAAAGGCAGGGATATAGATACACTATGGACTAGCCAGGGTAGGGACCTGACTGTACAAATATACAAACGTTAACCGCGTTTTATTCAAGTTTAAGAACGCAGAGGTTGAGTGTGCAACAGTCAGTCAGGCGTAAATTCCGTGTAGGGGAGGGCAGCGTAAAGTCATTCTTTTATTTATTTATTTACCGGTTTAAATGTAGGTGTCCGATGTGGTGCTTAAAACGAATCGCTCCTTATCCGAAGTCTCGGTTGGGGCTACCTCATATAAACTGTTATGTGTTGAATCGTCAGGCGTGCGCTGGCTCTACTCTGACGTAGGCTACATGCTATCGCCCAAATATGGGGTGCAGGCCACCATGCCCCCACGTTTAAAAGACAGAGACGATGGGCTTTGTTTCGCTGTTAGGGATTCTTAACTCTGAAGGAAGTAAACAAAAGCAGACTCTGTGGGTATTCAGATAACGTCGCGTGCCTTTGCGTCCGTCACACGTCGACTCGCGTGCCTTTCGGCGTGTCTCGCACCGGTCCCTCTCAGTAAATCTTCTAGCACCCCACTGGGGCCCAAAAAAAAGAGTTTGGCGACAACGCACGCCGCTTAAGTGCTACACTCCTGAACCCAGTATACGCAGGTAACGGAGCTAAATAACCGCGCACACGCTTTTCAGATATTGTGTGGCCTTGCTTTTGCTTTAGCTGTGGTTGTATAATTCAGGGGTGTCACACTCATTCCACCGAGGGCCGAGTGTACGCAGGTTTTTGTCTCAACAATGCACTGCACCAGGCGATTTCAATTAGTTCCCCTCCTTGGTTGAAGAAGTGAGCTAATTAGTGAAATCACCTGGTGTAGTGCATTGGTTGCATCAAAAACCTTCATACACTCGGCCCTCGATGGAATTTGTTTGACACCCCTGGTACAATTAATGTCTCCAACTATGACTGCAAGTATTGTCAAGATACCTCTCTCCCTCCTCTCTCATATGCACTCACTTGCATGATAACGCATGTGTTGTAAATGACCAAGGTGCAAAAATATATTTGTGCAAAAATATGTGTGCGTACAAGGATAGCTAGGCTACTCATTTCCGGATTGCATCATCCACTGTTGGCTTGTATTATTAAAGAGGACTGCGCAGTCCCTGACTTGTATGTAAAATATTTCCGATTTTGTGCATTATCCAGGCATTCCCCTGACATTTCAAGAAACTCTTCAGAGTTCCGTTTTTTAAAAAGAAGCATTTAGAAACTGCAGTTTGTGTCTAGAGCCATGTGTGAAATCTTTCATATATAATTCCATTTGAACCTCAGAAAATATGTCCAATCTTAAAAGGTTGGGAACATATAATGTGGGATCAATGTGTCCTGTGATATTTTACTTTGCTGGCTTTTGCAGAAAGACAGCAACTTTGTAGGATGTAAATTATGTTTAAAATGTTGTGAAATAGTTAAATAGGCTCAAACAAAGGTAAAACAAAGGTCTTAGATGATACAAAGTGAATTCACAGATTTTTAAAATAAATATTTACAGACTTTGCCCTGATTGTTTGTTTGTGTCTGTGTGATTGTATGGGAAAGCTGCTCAGACACACTTATGAAAATATGTTTTTAAAACACTTGGTATCAAATCCCAAAAGAGACGTGGGCCCGGAGGCAACATGCTCTATTTTTGGTTGGAGAAGAGCTCTCAGATGATTAATTTACGCTTAATTCAAAAGTAATGGGGAAACACTACCTGAGTGCTCAAAGCCCAGATTAACATGGCAATAAAATCTTATAATCTCTCCATGTGGTTCAATACTCAGTGTGTGTGTGCATGTGCGTGTGTGTTTGTGTGTGTGCTTATGCATGTGTGTGTGTGTGTGTGCGCACATGTGTATGTGTGTGCGTGTGTGTGTGTATTTGTGTGTATTTGTGTGTGTGCGTGTGTGTGTGCAAGCATGTGCAAGCGATTGAGGAGGGTAAAGGGGTCAAGTTAAATTCAGAAGGAGGAGGAACCACACGCGCATGAATATAATATTTTATTGATTCTTCCGCTAGTCTGGAGACAATAAACACCTCGAATATTTATTATCTTGGCTGAGAGCCATATCCCAGTATTCAATGCAACGAAATGCCCCCCCCCCCCCAAACAAAACCCCAACAACAACAGCACACAAATAATGACAGACAAGAGAGAGAGATAATAAGAATTAAAAATAGAAAAGGGAGGAGAGGATCAGCCGCATTCTATTCCTCACAGACTTGAGACAAAGTGAACCGCTGATGGGCCAAACATTTCAGCCTCTGCTGAAGGCCCCAAAGGGAACCGTTGTTGTGCTCATCTTTGCGCAATCGGCCCATTTCTTCCAAAGGAAATCTGCTTTCGTTTTGGAAACTGTCACACGCTGCAATATTATGACTATCAAGCAGCGCGTCTACACCATGTGACAGGGATATAAAGGCACGTTTTCCTTTATCTCAAACCTGTGTGTCACAACTTTTCCGTCTTTGTTCCCAAAAAAACCCTCCTCCTCCAAAAAAGAAGAAGCTTTATGCAAGTCAGGGAGCTCGATTCGGGAGCTGAACGAACACAAGAGGACACGTCTGATGAACGACCGGTATGAATCTAAGGCTTTATTGTATGGGGTTGTATTAGTGCCAATAACAGTGAAAAGCAAATGGCAAAAGTCAAAAGGTAAGTGTGCGCTGCTTTGTGACGTGTGTCCGATGTGCTCCATTGCATTGCTTTGCATCGTGTCTGAATTTGAGCCAATATTCTAAAACGGATGCAAAGAGGGGGGAAATGAATTCCACGTATTGGGTTGTGCCTTAATGAACTCTGAGCATCAGCGAAGATTTGTGTTGTGGTGCATTTGCTGCCAGATTATCACTATATCTTCTGTCAATCACCTCTGTGGGGTGGGCACAAAGACGATGCAAACTCTCCCCAAAAGTAGGCATTTTATGGTATGGAGTGGTTTACTCCCATAAAGTAAAGCACCCATGAATTAAGTCTTGTGAGATTTATTTTAATTTGCACAACCCCCCCCACCCACAAAAAATGATTTACCATATGATTATTAGACAACAATTCATTGTGCCGTGCTGCAAGAAGTAGCTGATTGGTTGAGTGGAAACTGTGAAACTATTCTGTTGATTGGTTGTTGGGGAGGATACAAACATAAAGGCTTTTGCTGATGAGGAGAAATCTCACAGCGCCTGCATTTGGCAACAAATTCATTCTGGATTTGCAACACAAGATGAAACCACTAGGTCCTCAAGAACATTACATTACATGCATTTAGCAGACGCTCCTATCCAGAGCGACTTACACAGTTTACATACAATCCATCCATACAGCTGGATATTTTACTGAAGCAATTCAGGTTAAGTACCTTTGCTCTACAGCAGGGGTGGGCAACGAGGGCCGTATCAGTTCCTGGATTTCATGCCAACTTCTGTTCTTAATTATTTAATTAGCCCAATCATTTACATGATCTGACATTTTAGCGACATTTCTTGATAAGCCCATGAATGACAGCTGAAGACTGTCCTTGTGTCCCTATATGAAATGTTTACTGTAATCTAATCTGAGAGTGAACCGGCATTAATGCGTACAGCTGTGTGAATTGAGCCAGGTTCATTGGTAGAAACCAAAGCCTGCATACACACCGGCCCTCCAGGACCGGAATTGCCCACCTCTGCTCTACAGGGTACAACAGCAGTGCCCCACCTGGGAATCAAACCTGCAAACTTTTACTTTACAAGCCAAGTTGCCTAACTATTATTACTACACCACTTTTATATGTAGTTTGATACTGGATCAACCATCAACCAGGACATGCAGAGTATCCATTGATACTCTGGTTCTCTGTGGCTCAGTTGGTAGAGCACAGCGTTGGCAACGCTTAGGTTGTGGGTTCAATCCCCACTGGGGCCACATATACTGAAAATGTTTACATTCACTACTGTAAGTCGCTTTGGATAAAAGTGTCTGCTAAATGGCGTATATTATACTCTAGGGATGTGTGATGTCAGAGTAGAGAAATCCATTCCAATATTCTAATGATTACCATGGACTGATGCATTATGGTAGATGAGTGCAAACCACTGGAAGAGGGGTGGAAACTGGTAAATTCTTCAGTTTTCCCAATAACCGAAAAGACCTCAAGGTTTGCGCATTTTTGTTTGGTTTTATTTACTTTATTATCTGCCAGCTGGTTTGTCAGCCATTAAAGCCAACTCTCCATTAAAGCTCTATTCCCGTTTCAAACTGGGAAATCAATACAGCTGTTTAGGGAATTATACCCAGCAACGGTATTCCATTTGTAGCCAGTAAGAATAATATTTTAATTATTAACATTTAATGATTGACGCTTGAATTTCATTTCATTTACGGCAATGTGGAAAGGGTGGCCGTTTGAGAAAGCTAGAATGGCCATGCAGGCAGGCTACACCGCCGACTCGTACACTGTCTGCCGTTGTTTTATACTTTGCTTTTCAGATAACCACTCGTGTAATCATTTCAAGAATGGACTACCATAGCTAAATAGAGGGTTCTGCATCTCTGTTTGTGGAGCCAGTTTACATCGACTCAGTTTCACGTCCACGACACACACCCGCACCCTTTCAAATGGCATACCAAACACAACACATTACCGCAACGCATTATATATCTATCACAAGATGCAGGGCTATTCCCCAGACCTGGTAAGCAGTGCTTGTCAGTTTGCAAACAAATCCCGTTACGGCTTTGGTTTGATTTGACCAGGACCAGTCCTGCCCTTTGTTAAAACTTTAACTTGTTACCAGGAAGAGCCAAGTAGATGAGAGGCACTGTGTTTGGAACTCGCTCCCTGAACACTGATTCAGGACCGACTAACTGTACCCAAACCCGTCAGGAAGATGGATTTGCATGTTTCTCTAAGAACTCATTCTGGAAACATGAGACCTGCCTTTGTGGATTCCGTCTGTAATCTCTGCAGGCCCCAGAGGAGTGATTGACAGACATGCCGACCAATTAGGAAAACAAAGTACAGGTAATTGACACATCTTACCTTTGTTTCGACAGTTAACTGTAGATCTTGTTCCCTTCTGTTTGCTGGGGTTTTTTCCAGCTATAATAGCCGTTTCCAGCTCCTAATGGGCTGTTAATTGAACTGTAGTCTGTAAAGGGGGCTACATTATGTGTATCTGATTGATTGATTGATTTATTGACAGACAGACAAGCTCACATTGGAGTCAAAAAGGCTGCAAGTGTGGACATCTGGTTACTGAAACCTAACATCTGTCATTGGGGAAGTTTAACAAAGCTCAGCTGCATGTTGGGTTTATCAAACAGAGAAATAATGGAAGCATGTAAATGCATGTTCTCAGTTACCTTAACTAATCTCGTGATTGGCTGGAAGAAAACTCAGTGTACGCAGATTGTTTTTGTGTGTGTCTGCGTGTGTGTGTGTTTGTGTGATTACACGTGTTTTTGTCTGTTTGTGTGTGTGTGTTAGCCTTTTTTCTGTTTGTGTTATAATACTTTAACTCTTAATACTCTTTAGATGCTGGTAAAATTTGAGAACACTCCTGCAGATCCCTGAGAATTTTCAAAGAAGCATGTGACTACAACTACAATCAGATGAGATAAGAATTGTATTCTGAACACTGGTGAAAATGAATGTTTTGTTGAAAATTGGCAGTAATCTGCAGGCATTTTGCAGGTATCAAAAGGGTTCAAGTATTTCAAACATTTATTTGTCCCAGGTCTGCACTGTGTGTGCTGAAAGTTCAACAGGTACATTTATATTTAGATTATTACTTGTACTCATTTAACCAGTACTCTTCTCCAGAGTGAGTTACAAAACAGCATGCAATAAAGGCTAGGTCAACCTCCAGTATAATAAAAAAAATAAAATAAAATAAAAAACTTAAATCGCAAAGTGCACCAATACGCAAGTCCTGGCAGAAGCAAACCCTGGACAATTCTCCTGGAAAGAGTTTCAGGTTGAAGGAGCCGAGGTGACGTTGGAAGAAATGGGGTTTCAGTCTGCGTGTAGAAAAAGATGGCCAGAATCTCTGACGTTCTGACAGCGAGAGGTATCCCCTTTGGTTAAAGTAATTGTTCTACATAAGTGCATTCTCCCCAAAATGAACCGTAACACAATTTAAATCATGACAACACTTGACTGCCAACAACAACAGCTTACACACAGGCCTAATACCTAAAAAATTGCTAAATCAACATTTCAAAACGAGGGACATATGGACTGTGAAACTGAATGACCAAAATATCTTCATTGGGCTCAATCATGGGGCCTATGTCCCCATACAAGCAACCGCAATATAATGGACATAGCATCAAAGCGCAGGCTGTGGAGAAAGGGCATTTTTGTGGCAGATGGCTTCACATCTCGTGTCTCATAACCTCCTGCAGATGTTTAAGACCATTTCAAGAGGGAGCAGAAAATCGGTAATATACCGTAACCGAATTGTCAACAGAGAGGACAATTAACCTCTTTTTATTGCGGCCGCTTACCGCGTCACGTCACTTTTTGCCACTTAAGTTGTCAGTAATTGTGAGCGAGGATGAAAGGCCGCTCGAGCCCATGCGGTGTTATTGTAATGGCAGAGTTAAACACGTATAGAATAAGGACACATTCTGTGGCAAAGTGGACAGTGATGTATTATGTCCTTTCAGCTATTCCACAACTCTGAGGCGATTGAAGGTGACCGACGAAATATCCGAATATAGTCAACTGTATTAAGAACACATACATCGAAGTACGATAATGCGTAGCCTAGCCTACTAATGTGCAATATGTGGCCTAAATATTATCGCGCGGTCTTCAACAATAATGTAAAGACCGCGCGATGTAAAATGTAAAAAAACGTACATGTAAATGTAACAGCAATATTTGACATTTTGATTATTTGTAAGGTCTGTGGGGCTTCTCAAACCTCTTATACGTTTCTTAAAAGCCCGTCTCGCACCTCGAGATGTTTAAAGGCATGATCACGTATTACTTCCCATCAACGGTATGCCCTAATTATGTTACTCGTTGAGTTTTTGCGTTTTGAGTCGTAGCATTGGCTACTTCTAGGACAGATGCAATGCCTCCGGGCAGTTGAATTAAGCGTCGCCGCAAGAAGCAGGTGAGAATTTCGGTTTATAATGAGCCAAGACTAAATCGATAAAGACACTGTTATGTATGTCTCCCTTAGTTTGATTTAGATGAATGGTATCGTGGTGTGCTCTCACTGCCAGAGGCCGGACAGTAGGTGGACACAGCACGAGGTTCATTGTTCCTAAATCATCCATAGCCAAAGCATGTGACTAAGAAAGTGACTCCACAACTCATTAGCTACTCTAACAAACTGACAGTTATTTACTGCCACGAGGCCGTCGATGTAGAGCTAGCCAACAGAGCATTTATATATACTTTTAAAAGCTTGGCTGTCCTCTGTGGTCCAACATCGTTAAGCGTTGAGTAGAATATCAATTGAATCCATGAATTGAGGACTTCTATATATTGCCAATATTCAGCGAACGAATGTATTAGCCTACATTATTTCTACTATGGTGGACATTTTAACGTTATTCTGAATCCTGCCACGCAGTTAACACGTAACGTCGAATGCCACGAGGCTGAATTATAGCTTTTAAAGTTCATTAAAAGTTGCAGAGCAGTATAATTATTCACCATGATATCCGGATGCGATCAAACAACTGTAGAAGAGGTAGCAGTGGCTATGCAGTGGGTTAAATAGGCATTGGGTTAAATAGGCATTTAATACGTGGGCATATAGGCTAGGCCCATCGGCCCACATATAAATTAATATGGGCTATAATAAAGAATACTAGGCTAATACATTTTATTTATAACGCACTTTTAATTAAAAGTTAATCTCAAAGTGTTACGTGTGTATATAATAAAATCCAGATCAAACATAATTGAAATATTGGAAAGTACATCAAATACAGGGGAAAAAACACAAAGTTCACAATGTGACATTACTCATAAAAGTATAAAACTAGAGAAAAGAAAATAGCATTTTCTTGCAAATTAAGCCATCGCATCTCTGAAATCTAACAGATGGGATTGGTAAACACCGTCATTATTTGGGGTTCTTCACCACGGGGGTTAAAGATGTGATAATTGCTCGCATTCTTCTGCTGAAGGCAATATGCCACCCAAGGCACGCGAGTTAGCGAGGAGTGGGTTGTTAAAAAGGATGGTGCATTTTACAAAGAGGCAGAAGATTATGCAAATTGACCCTGAAAGACATCCCGGTAATACCTCATGCGGAGTAAATTTGCCACCTACGTGCTCACAGCCACAAAAGTGCAATCTGTTCATCAAATATGAGAGCGATATTTATTTTTCGGAGTCGGGGCACATGGCAACAGTGTTTATTCGTCAGACATAAATACTTTGACATTTTCAAACTCTGAACAGGAGGCCCACCATGCCTCTTATTTTATTATTGTTATTTTTTTGTTTTTTTAGCCAGCATCTTGTTTCTCTATACTCGTGAGTAGCATGCTGCTTTCCCTTCGACTTAAAATTGTCGTTACGGAAGAAATTAAGTCCATATTACTTGACCACAAAGACTGGCCTACTTTATGTTTCGGTGGAAGAATATAAATTAGCCGAAAGTGATATTCTCAACGCCTGTCAGATTTTAATTAGGAAAGGCTGGTTCGCGATAAAAAACGAGGCTGTATCTTGGAATACGTTATTAGTATACCCTCTTTTTAAGTGAAGAAAGATTGCTCTTTATGTTAAAAATACATGAAATACATAATTTAGCCAAATGCCCACGAGCTTTGCAGTACATTGTGATACTCCGGCTCGCATTCAACGCCACATTTCTTCGTGTTTGATAGTTGCAGACCGTCTTCGGCCTGTATCTCTTAAATGTTTTTAAACGAAAATATTTCATCCTACGCTGGTGTCTGTGGCTGCTTTATTAAACGTCCACTCGTCTAGTATATGGAAAGTAGCCCAGATAGCGTAGCACTCTAGGTTTTGCCGAGATTGTGTTCATATTGCATAGTAATAATGTAGAATCACAGAATCAATATGGGAAGAGTTTGCTTTTCCATTATAGCACTACTACTAGGATCTTTTATTGGTTGTTGTAAACACCAGTTACAGTTCAAAGTTGGCATACCAACTTAACGAAAAACAACAAAATTAACTTTCAGGAAAACACGGGGTTTCAAACATAAATTCCACAAAGATGGGCAAAAATCTTTATTACAACAAAGCATTCGAAATACCAGAATTGACAAAAAATATGCGCCAAAGGTATGGGGATCATTCTTCACACCCACACGACCACAGCGGACGATACAAATACATTAGGCAATCATCGTTCGTACGAGGGGAAAAGGGACTATCACTCAGACAACATTTCCACAACTATACAATTAATTAACGCAAGCAAAACTAGCTAGAACCGGACACTGTTCAGCGGCCGCAAGGGCCTCTGGGGCAGCAGGTTAACGCTACCACGGCTACCACCAGACAAAATGGCGGGCAGCTAGCATTACTGGTTAGGTTACTACAGTTAGGTTAGCTGCCCACCGTTACAATAATGTGTCTGCCTCGGGTAGAAACCAAACTTAAAAAATAAACAAAACTGCATATCTTTAGGCGAACAGCATTAATATGTTTTCCTGCTTTTGGTAACAACTGCTTGAAGCTAAAGTGTGTCTATTGAAGTCCTTGCTCGAGTATTGCATTCTCCAGATCTAATCTCGCCCCTAAAAAATTGCAATGTAGGGCCAGGTTATGGTTTTGGGTGTTGCTATGGGGTGCCGCCAGTTTCTGACACAAGAGTTTCCATTGGCTGTGCTCAACAACAGGAGGTTTGCCATTTCAGATTTGAGGCTTTGAGGTTCCTGTCGTGCTTGGGTCTATCGTGTACTGTCAATCACCGGTATGAACCAATCAAAGACTTCGCTCTCCGTTGCATTCTCTCCCTCCATTGTAGAAATCCCTGGAGAGCCGTGTCGGCAAGGAGCAGCCAGAGTTTAGTGTGGTTCCTTGAGTAAGCAAGGGGTTAGGAAAATGACTGCTCGCTGGCATATTCAACAGGAAGTTGCCTTTATCAGCGGAGAGCAGAGTGGATGGCAGTCTGAGATCGTTAGTGTTCCTCTGTTCTGTTCTGCCTGTGAGGGAGAAGGCAGCGGGTTCCTGTGGCTGCCTGCAATTCTTTGTTCGTCGCTGTGACAGAACACCTGTTGAGCCTGTTGCAGAGAGATATGTGGATGGTTTTGAGGATGGCAGGCACTGGTTTTTGTTGTAGTTTTTATATTTTTTGCCTTGGCTGGATACAAACTACGCTGCGTTCCTCTGTATAATTGTGATGGATTGAGGGGGTCCATGCTAAGCCGTCCTCCAAATAAAACGTTGCGGAATTGTTCCGATAACCGCCGGAAACAGGGCCCCGTCTCTAGGGTGTATTGATTCTTATCAGATGGCAGGAAGGGAGCATTTGCATATCAATACAGGCAATTGAGTGCGTGTCCCGGGGAATGCTGAATGGCACGTTTGTAGTTTCCTTTTTGTGGTATTCTAGTTATTTTCCTCTTGCCATTATAAAAATCGAACCGAAAGTAATCGCCCACATTTAGTTCAATTTAGGAGCCGATAGTTGGCTTGAATAAGTGACAGCCTCTCTCTTCACACCTCAACATATACTGGATTTAGGCTCCCAGTAGGGTTGGGGTCATTATTTGGTCTTTGTTGTCCTGAGCTGTAAAGAGTCGAGTCCATTCTTTAGGTATCAGGAAATGTTTCCCAAAAAACTCTGATGAAGATTAGACAAGTCACCTGTGAGTGTTTGTATTTATTTAATAAACTCATGGATAATACGTAAGCTCCATCTTATCCTCCGTTGGCTCTGGATGTGGTGGGGGGGGGTATTATTATTTTTTGGATGGAAAGATATGCACATACTTGTCAAGGCATGCCCGTAGCTTTGTGCCGGTGCAAATGTAATACAGTAATAGGAGTAACACGTGTAAAAGAACCCAAACCTGTCTCTACAACACCTAAACACTAACACCTGATGTCCACACTGACGGCAGAATGCGTTTCTTCACAGAGAGAGTACTTAAAGCGTGGAATAATTTTGCAGGATTTGTAGTGGTGACTAAGACCCTGGAATCCTGTAAGACCGAACTCCACTCAGTGACAAATTGACTGTGGGTTACAGGCAAATGGCCTGTTATTATACTGATTTATTGTCCTTCCTGTTCTTCTTCTGTGGTGTCTAGGCAGAGTCCATCCTAAATAAGCCCTCTGGTGATGCTATTTTACACTTTGGCGGACTTTCTGATCCACTAATTTGACGGGATGCCATCTATTCATCACTATTTTCGCTGACACAAATCCGAACACCTTTGCGCATTAACATTAATATTTAAATGGAAGCCAGACTATCAACGCAGAATTCTAGGACAGCAACCTGCCTTCAGCTGAACGCAGGCATTTAGCATCAATAGTTAATGCAAAAGAGTACCGATCTTTAATATACGCCCCATCAAACCACATGTGCTCAGGAGCTACAGTTAGTATCACAGATTATCTGTCAGAGCCTGTACCCTGAGATGGCAAACTCATAACAAATTCATGTGGGGGGGGACCTTTGAAAGAACGACGGGTTGTTTCCTGCCTTTCCTCCACATTTGTTACCCCATTACATTTTTAAGGCCTGTGTGAGTACCGAGGCATTTCATCTGCATTCTATTTCTGAAGCTTATTTATATGCCCAGTTGTGGTTACGATGTGTGGCGTCAGCAAGAATTTTCAGACACCATTTCATTAGCATTCCAAATAGGCATTCAAAAAAAAATCTGAGCTGGAATATGAGGGGGACACATTCCCCTGTTTGATGGTAATTGGTGACGTCGCTGATGGTTGTGAATGTCACAATGTGAAATGTTGATTTCCTTTCCCTCGCTGGATTTCCTCGGAGCAGGAAGCCGCTTCCACTCCCGCTGGGACATGGAGAGCCCTGGTCTGTGTTTTTTCCGAATCTGTTTTGTTTTGTTGAAAAACGGGAGTCTCTCAATGCCAGCTCTCTCCTTCTGCGGTGACACGGAGTGTGCTGTCAGTCTGTGTGCAGTTCGTTTCCGAGGCCCGGGACACTTCTCACATTGAGCGGGAAAGCGAAAGCAAGGCTTTCTTTTTATTCAGTAGTAGTCAGGGCACGTGAAGGGGGTGAGGAGGAGGGAGACAAAGAGGAGGGGGGGGGGGGGGTATGGAGGACAGGCAGAAGAGAGCTTGGAGTGCACTTCAGTCCAGAAGAAAGCTGCAGCCCAAAAGTTTCTCCCCACATTTCCCCCCCGGATGAATGGGCTTTTCAGAGTAAAGAAACGGGAGAGAGGGAACACAAAGAGGCCCTCATCCATCAGGACTGAATAGTGAGAGAAAATCCTGTGACTGTGGAGAGAGGGAGGGAGAGAGGGAGAGAGAGCGGTGTGTGTGTGTATGTTTTGTGTGTGTGTGTGTGTGTGTGTGTGTGTGTGTGTGTGAAAGAGAGAGGGTGTATGTGTGTATGTGTGTTTGTGAGAGAGAGGGTGTGTGCGTGTGTATGTGAGAGAGAAGTGTGTGTGTGTGTGTGTATGTATGTGTGTGAGATAGATGGTGTGTGTGTGTGTGTGAGAGGGAGAGGGTGTTTGTCTGTCTATGTGGCATGTGCATGTGTGTGTATTATTGTATTTGTGTGTGTATGTGTGTGTGTGTGGGTGTGTGAGCGTTATTATGTGTGTTTGAAGGGGGCGGGCAGTGGGGGGTGTCTGATTAGACTCTGGGCCAGTTCTGTTCAGGGTTTTTGCCACACAAACATCAATCCTCTTTCTTTTCCTCCCTCTGAAGCCTTTGAACTACAAGAGACAATTTCTTCCCCATAAGCTCCATTTTAGAAATTCTATCAGAAATGCTCTAACAAAATGTGCTATTGAACATGTGAATTCAACCCACTTTTTCTTTTTGTTCAAAGGCAGATTTTTTGATCAGAAAAAATACAACGTTAGGATTAGTGGAAAAACAGATTTCAGTATTCTCTGACAAATTTACAAGTCTATTTCTTTATAATAAAAACAATAATACATGTGAAGTGCCTTTCAAGGAACCCAAGGACGCTGTACAGTATAAAAAGGGCAAACAATAAAAAAGCATTTGACACTGTTTAAAAACAAGCACAAAGTCCTAGAAATTAGGAGAACTCAACTACAGAAAAGGCTGAAGAGGTGAGTCTTCAGTTTGGATTTAAAAATAGAGGTGGACTCTGCATTGCAGATTGAGGCAGGGAGGGCATTCCAGAGGCCAGGAGCAGCTGCACTAAAGGCCCTGTCCCCCACAGTGCACAGCCTGGTGTGGGGAGTGATGAGGAGTCCAGTGTCAGAGGAGCGTAGCCTTCGAGAGGAGGTGTAGGGGTGGAGGAGGTCCGAGAGGTATTGTGGGGCAAGGTCATGGAGAGACTTATAGGTGGGGAGGAGAATTTTAAATAAGACACGGGACTTGGTCGGGAGCCATTGGAGGTGATAGTTGTTGAGTGATAGCCGGAGTCTGGATATGTTCTTTAGGTGAAAGAAGGCAGATTTGGTGATGGACTTGATACGTGGCTCAAATCAGAGAGTGGAATCAAGAATGACACCCAGGTTACGGAATTCAGAAGTGAATGTGCCGTCGCTGGACAGCACAAGATCACTAACCTTCTGGAGCAGGGCCTTGGATGCCACAACCATAAGCTCTGTTTTATTGCTGTTGAGTTTGAGTAGATTAGAAATCATCAGTTTTTTTATGTCAAGCAGGCAGCTGATGAGAGACAGGGAAGGGAGGTGAGTGGAGGATTTAGTGTTGAAGTAGAATTGAGTGTCATCAGCATAGCAATGAAAGCTAAGGCCATGTCAGCGGATGATCTGACCAAGTGGAAGCATATAGATAATAAATAGCAGGGGTCCAAGCACAGAACCTTGGGGCACACCTTGGTTGACAGGGGCAGTGGCAGATTTGGAGTCCCCAATGGTTACAAACTGCCTCCTGTCAGCTAGATAGGATTGACACAAGGAAAGGGGTATTCCAGTGAGGTCCAGGTATTCAGTTGTCTTTCTCTGTATGTACTTTGAGCTGCAAACCATTGTATGAAAGGTGCTGTATAAATAAAGTTTATTATTATTATTATTATTATTATTATTATTATGAGGAGGATGCTGTGGCAAATGATGTCAAAGGCAGCAGAGAGATTGAGTAGAATGGGAATGTTGACATGACCAGAGTCAGAGGCAATGAGGAGGTTGTTGGTGACTTTGATGAAGGCAGTCTCTGTACTGTGCTGGGCTCTGAACCCAGACTGTAGGGATTCATATAGCTCATGGTTTGCCATATGCTGCTGGAGTTGGGAGGCAACTGCTCATTCCAGGATTTTGCCAAGGAATGGAAGGTTGGAGATCGGCTGGTAGTTGTTAACCCATTAAGACCTGGAGTGACGTTTAGGTCGCATCGATTTTGCGATGAATGAAATGCGCTGTGATTCGCTGAAATAGACGTGGGGAAATGAAGCACGTTGGTGTCAGTTTTTTTAGAAATTTTTTTCCAGAAAACCCTCAGGTTTTAAGAGGTTGTGTAGAATAATTGCTTAGGTTTTAATAGGCGTTTTTAGCAGGCATTTTAGGTCTGAATGGGTTAAGGTCATCTGGGTCCAGACCTTGTTTTTTTTTAATGCGGCCATTTTGAAATAGGAGGGAAGAGTGCCAGACCTAGGAGAGGCGTTCACAATGTCGACCATGAGAGGACACAGAACAGGTAGACATGGCTTAGCCAAGGCTGTGGGCATGGGGTCCAGAGAGCAGGCGGAAGCCTTGGATTTGGTGACCAACTCTGTGATGTGAGCGGCATCAACAGGGGAGAAGGAGGAGAAACAACATTCTGGCAGAAGGGCCGTGGTGGTCGTAGTGAGCAGTGACTGAGGTGAGAGCGGGCAGCAGGGCGCCTGGAGCTGCTGGTAAATGGAATCAACTTTAACCTGAAAGAAGTCCAGGAACTTGCAGTAGAGCTGCTGGACTGACAGTCAGCAGCTCCTCTGCTTAAATCTTCACTGTGGGAGAAGCATTAAATAAAAGCAAAATAAGAACAATAAGAAACGGCTAAGAACAACACTCCGAGAGAGAGGGGGAGAGGGAGAGGGAGAGAGAGTGAAAGAGAGAGGGAGAGGGAGGGAGGGAGAGAGAGTGAAAGAGAGAGGGAGAGGGAGAGAGGGAGGGAGGGAGGGAGGGAGAGAGAGAGAGAGAGAGAGGGAGGGAAAGAGGGAGAGAGAGAGAGAGAGAGGGGGAGAGAGAGATGGGGAGAGAGAGGGAGAGAGAGAGAGAAAAAGGAGAGGGAGAGGGAGGGGAACAGCCCCTCACGTGCGGCCGTGAAAACATACAGGCGAATTTCTGTTAGGCGTAGCGTCCCATCTGCTTGACCTGCCCCGGAGAGAAGCAGGATCAACAAAGCATGGATAAACAGCATTTGAGAAGAAAGCTTTTAAAACGCAAAAGTGGTGTAAGTGGTGCTCCTCAATCTTTCATGCCGCTTCAAGTACACCTAAGCAGCTGATGTTAGACCCCCCCGGCGGCGGACGAGCCAAGAAGAAAAGCACCTGAACACGGGAATGCCATAAACGTCTGGCATACGGTAAATGGGGGTGTCTGACGTCTTCTTTACTTTCTTAGAGTATACGCACGTGAGGTGTTTGACTCGGTTAACTAGGACGTGCAGCGTGTCTGAAGTGTCAACCCACAATGCACTGGAGCCGTGGAGATAAACAAGGCGTCGGATGAGCATAAACGGCCCACGTTTACCTGGTCAAAGCCTTAACCTGTGAGAGGATCCTAGAACACTGTAGCCGACGGGAACGTGAGGCCCTGTGAGACCGTCCGACTGACTGAGCGTGCGCTGGAATGAACAGAATCACTGTGCTGTATATTTATTTATTTATTCATTCGACTTTATCTGGGCGCTGTGGGAAAGGCCCGCTTTTTGACTTTGAAGCACATGTCTGATTTAAGCCCATTTTAAAACAAAGGAAATGAATGAATTCAAGGGGAGAGAAAAGGAAGAGGGGAGAGAGAGGGGCTGGGAGTGAGTAAGAGAGAGAAAGAAAGAGAGAATGGTGGAGAAGGACGGAGAGAGAATGAGAGGGAGGGGGAGATAGAGAGAGATTGAGACAGAGAGGGAGAGAGATTGAGAGAGAGAGAGAGAATGGAACGAGGCGGAGAGAGAGAGAAAATAATGAAGAGAATGAGAGGGAGGGAGAGAGAATGGGTCGTCAGAGAGGGGGAGAGAGCAAAAGAGAGAAGAAAAGAGAGAGAATAAAAGGGGGAGGGAGGGAGAGAGAGAGAAGAAAAGAGAGAGAGAGAGAGAGTCAGACCTGTTTGTAGGTGTGATGGAGCTCAGTGTTTTGAAGCTGATCCTGTGGGCGGTGTGTACCCTCGCAGTCCTCCTGAAATAATCATGGTGCCACAGGGAGCCCCTCCCGGGGGCTGCTAACAGAGCAGCGCAGGAGTGGCTAATAGAGCGCTAATGTAGCTCTGAGTCTGCTCTGCTGTCATCCACATTTAAACACACTGTCTACCACACTGGGCTCTGACGAGGATGAGGTGGGCACTTACGTGTGCGTGCGTGTGTGTGTGTGTGTGTGTGTGTGTGTGTGTGTGTGTTGTGTGTGTGTGTGTGTGTGTGTGTGTGTGTGTACGTGTGTGTATGTGTATGTGTGTGAGTGAGTGAGTGAGTGAGTGAGTGAGTGAGTGAGTGAGTGAGTGAGTGAGTGTGTGTGTGTGTGCATGTGTGTGCATGCGTGCGTGTGCATGTGAGTGAGTGAGAGTGTGTGTGTGTGTGTGTGTGTGTGCATGTGTGCGTGTGTGTGTGTGTGTGTGTGTGTGTGTGTGTGTGTGGGGGCCTGTCTGTCACAATGGGTTCTGATGAGGAAGAGGTGGGCACACTCTCCCAGTCCCCCCCACACCTGGTATGTGTTTAATATTCAACCCACTCTGGCCAGCCCTGGCCTGGGTCCTGCTCAGGCTACAAACCCCGGAATGTTTTATCCACCTTTAATGAGGGGTTTGCTGTAATTGCAGCTACACTTTAATATTTTGCACGTTCATGGAAAACATTCCAATTGACCCACGGGAATGATCTGCCCGTAGTATTGTACTTAACAGCACAAAATGGCACCCGTAGGTAGTGTTCACGATTGAATGTATGATAAGACATCAAGAGGAGAGAACAGGGACCATGTCTCGTCCACTACAGCTGTGTCCTTACTGAGACTTGAACTCATAGCCTTCTGATCATGATGTCATAATAACGGACATGACGTCATAATAATATGTCATGACAACCGATCAGGACTAGTCCTGAAATGAGCACCACAGATTCTTCAGACCAACCAGACACTCATTCTACTACATTCCTCCCATCCTCCTCTCTATCCTTAACTGCTACGTAGAAGGATTTACACGTGCTCTATTGCAGTACAGAACGCCCATTGGCACAGTACTGTTCTTAGTCACGCTCCTTGATACATTTTCAGAAGATGCATCAAATTGGAAAGGCTTCAGCGTCAAGGGAAACACGGAGCTTTCGATGTTCAGAATGCAGAGCTGGGTATCTGGCGGGTCTGTTGGAATCTGTGCGAGCCCTCTTCACTGCATAAGGCGCTCACCGTAGACCGGAAGGTCTGTCTGACGGTGGCACAGTCCAGTGCTGAAGCACGCGCTGTGAGTCATCGGTTCGCCGTTGGGAAACGCAAAGGCGCGCTCGTGGCCGCTCGATGTTTACCAAACAACAGAGGCGGGAGCAGAAGGGTGGTCTCCCCCGCCGTCGCGGCGGCAAATTGGATCATGAATCTTAGGTGTCAGGGGCGTAAAAGTGTTGAGCGCACATCGTTTCTGCCTGTGTGATCTTGGGACCTGGGGGGTGGCAAGAGGGGGCGAGGGGGTGAGGGAGGTGGTGGGGGGTGGGGTGGAGGGCAGGGGTCTGTCCGAGCGCTCAGCTGGACAGAACACAAAGAAGAAGGAGGGTCGATGAAAGGAGCCACATTTCTCAAGAAGCACCACACACAAAAAAAAGCACAAAAAAATGTTGGAACAGAGGGAGGGGGAGGAAGGGGAAAAAAATGTGCACCCTCCTAAATCATCATCGGAAAGTCATTAGAAAGCTGGCGAGGGAGAGAGGCACAGATTGCGCGGGGACGACACAAAAAAGGCCCTTTTCTCCGCCGCACAAAGACGGTAATGAACTGGAAGGGAAGGGGCGGGCCCGTCGAGCCACATTGCCAGTGTCTCGTTCCCCCTGATGCTCCGCCCCCTCCCTCCCTCCCGCCCCCTCGAACATTTATTCGCCACTGTGTTGCGATGTGTTAGAATTTTATTCACGTGTTGTTAACCATTGTCGAGGAGCCGCAACATTTTATCTGTCTGACCCTCACCCTGGCCATATGTTCGGAGGGCAGCCTCCTCCTCTACAGCCAGTGGGAAGAGCAGCATCTGGGAGCAGCAGGCTGTTTCCTTGTACTGTACCGCACAGCCGAACAATGCCAATCTGCTGTGTCCCGTTTAATGTACTCTCTCCCACCCCACCCCACTCCCAACAGCCTGTTTTAAACATCGACGCTACTGCTCTCCAACCCCCAAATCATATCTTCGTCAAAATGCCAGGCGTGGTACAGGTCAGACGAAGTGGACAGAGAGAGAGACAATGGGAGAGAGGGAGAGAGTGAGAGGGATGGAGAGAGAGATACAGAAAGGGAGTTAGAGAGAGAATGGGATGGAGAGAGGGGAAAAGAGAATGAGAGAGAGAGAGAGAGAGAGAGTGAGAATGGGTCAGAGAGGTGGAGAGAGAGAGAGAGGAAGAGAGAGGGGAAAAGAGAATGAGAGGGGGCGAGAGAGTTTTGAGCTAATGTCGACCCCCTTACTGAAAGAGTCCGAGGTTTTCTGGCCTGGGCGTATCGGCTCTGAGATGCAAGGTTGAGGTGCCAGACTCTGTGGTGTAGCACCGGATGACCAGATGACACCTGGCCCTGCGCAAGTAGTTTTGGATGAAACATCATCGAACCTGACTTGACGTGCATCTGAAAACGTGTCAAGCAACAGAGTGCATCCGAAGTGCTCGCGGTCCATCAGGCTCTGGAGGGAGGGTGGCCGCGGGGGAGTTGGGTTATCTGCACTGCTGTGAGCGCGCCGTGCCCAAGACGTGGGAGAAACCCTGGGAGTCCGTGGCTGGAACACCTCGAAGGCTGTGAAGAAGGAACCGGAATGCTCCAACCGCTCCGTTTCGTTACGGAGCACGGCAACCGCACGGGCGAGCACGCGACTGATCAAAAAAACACTCTTCAGCCATCGAAACATCAAACAATCTGTCGTGTTAATCACAGAGAACAATCTCCGTAACCCACAATCATACCGGCAGCAAAGGGCAAAAAGCCTTTCTGCTCTATTTGATGACTGGGGTAGTAAAATAAATAAGTCACTGAAAAAAAAAAAAAAGGATGAAACAGTCCTACTCCTCCAGCTGGGCTTTTAGAGAAATGATCTTTGACAACAAGGCAGAGATTTCCCTGGACTTCACAAGGCAGAGAGTAGGATCTGTGGTGAAGGGTGGTGAAGCGTGCGTGTGGTAGCTGCCGGCACTATACGGGAGTGATGATGTGTGACAGAGTGCCCCGCCCTCACTGCGCAGGAAATATCAGCTCCAGCCACACTGACACTCTCTGTAGCCACACTCTCTAACCACAATAATAATCATCTTTATTTGCCATGTTACACACAACTTTTTACACGGGGTAATTGGAATGTGTCTTTTCCGCACACCTCTCCTAGATGCACACACACCATCAGAGAGGTCTGGGTCAACCATAGTACAGCGCCCCCTAGAGCAGTTTTAGGGGTTCAGTGCCTTGCTCAAGGGCACTTCGGCAGTGCCCCAGGAAGTGAACTGGCCTCCCTCCGGTTTCCAGTTCATTGTTTTTTAATTGGCCTTCCTGGGATTGGAACCAGCAACCCTCCGCTTGCCAGCCCGTGTCGCTAACCACTGAGCTACCGCCGCCCCGTGGCTCCATGCCCTCTCTTCTTCTCGAACAGCAACTCATAGCAGCTCCCACCACATCAGCACAATCTCCCTGCTGCGACTTGGGAAAAGAGTGAATTAAAGTGAACTCAAAGTGAATTAAGGACTCTTACGTACGGCTGTCCGGGAAAGCTCTCGGGCTGGGGGGGGGGGAATGAATACGGCAGCAGTAGGGGCCTATATTAGTAAGCTCTAAGCAGGCTGGCTTCCCACTTTGTGCCGTAAAATCTGAGCAGATTTAAAATAAGAAGTGTATAGTATTTACTGTGGCCCAAAATAGCTGGGCCAGCCTTTGTGGAAGGCGCTTTACGCAGCCTCTGCCTGCCTGAGCCGCTCGGATCTGAGGCGAGGACTTACTGTGGAGACAGTGTGGAGAGGAAAGAGGGTATTTCTGTACAAACAAATCAAAGAAGAGGCTTGTAAATAAGAGAGCGTGTGTAGGGAGAGCAACAGGTTTTCCTCGTGGTTTAGGAAAAATAGTAATAATATATAAATGTACAGTAATATATAATAATAGGGCGTGGCCCGAGGGCGGTCAATAAACATCCCTTTCCCTCACTCCTCCGATGTCCGTCACATTGATTATGTGATTTCCACAGGAAGCCGTTCGCGCAGGACCGACAGTCCTCCCAGGTGTTCGGAATTGCAGGAGACAGTTTTATAAATATTAAAGCAAAAACCATAGCATAAGTTAAGCCAACCATGAATGGTTGCTGCAGCTACTAAATGAGTAAGATCTTGAGTAAGAGTGTACGTGTTTTGAATATAGAACCAGAAAAAGAAAAGGAGGGCAGGGCAACTTCCCAAAGCAAACATCGGGGAATAAGGTAGACTCATCCTGTCTGCGCACACCTGCCCTCCTTTCCTGGCCAGCCAAACTGTTAATTATGCCAAAGTCAAAAACCCGAACAAGCCCCTAGAATGTCACCCCCCTTTATACACACACACACACACACACACACACACACACACACACACACACACAAAGAACCCAAGGTGCAAACACACACACAGAGAGACACACACACACACACACAAAGAAACCCATGTGCAAACACACACATAGACACACACACACACACACACACACACACACACACACACACACACACACAGAACCCCAGGTGCAAACACACACATAGACACACACACACACACACAGAACCCCGGGTGCAAACACACACAGACACACACACACACACACACACACACACCCCCACTGGCCTCTGTATAATGTGCTCACAGCCTGCTCCTTTGAGGCCAGAGGGTGAAAATCAGACGCTCTCAGTGTGTTGTTGCCACGGCCACCATGACAGCTCCGCATCACCGACCCCCTTTCTGCCCGTCTGCCTCTCCCATCTTCCAATGGAAATGAGGCTTTTCCATCTCCGCTGATCTCCGGCTTAAATACCTCTGAGCAACAAACAAAAAAAATCCCCCAAAAAACCTGCACTCTCTGGACTGTTAACAAATTCGCCTCCTGACAACTGTTCAATTATTAAATAGGGGGCCGAGAATAAAGCCTTTTGTTCATTTGGCAAATAGACGATAACACTTCCGGAAAAAATGGAATTGCAGTCCCCTGCTAAGAATATTATCTGATTAATCATTCGCGCGGGGCTCCAAAATGTTCTAATCCGTGTGCCCAATTATGGCACAAAAAGCAAACAGCTAATCCCTAATTACTCTCGGTGATGAATTGACCAACACGCGCCGTCTGTAGTGCGCTATTACTCCTCAAATTGGACGTGAGAAATATCCTATGACCTGAACCGCTTTGATTGTCTGCCTCTAAAGAAAATTAAACTGCATTAAAGTTCATTTTGTTTCGCATCAGTTTTACAGTGTGGGAGAAGTCAACCCACTTCACATATGCAGCCGAGAGAGAAATGAGACCCTTACAAATAAAACTGATGTAGTATAAATGCGCGTCTTAAAACGCTACTAATATCGGGATGTGAAATGAACTCCATATACTTTAAAAATCAATTAAGCTTGGCTGCACACCATGGCAAACAGAAGGGGGCACAGAGGGAGATTACAGCGGAGCTGAAGTGAGAATTTCTTAGACTGAGACAGTTAATTACCGAAGTCTCCGAGAAAGCACCCTCTGAAGAACTCGAGAGGACCGAAGAGCTCTTAAGATGTTCACAAAAGGACTTCATTTTATCTGATCTTTTTTTCCCAAGAAAGCATTGAGATGTGGTTGGGTTTTTTTTCCAGAGAGCTCATTTACTTCAGAGAGCGCCCCTTTGAAATAACTGCCCTTCAAATAAAATTGAATGATTAACCCCCACCTAGCCCGCACAATCGCTCCGAGGGCCCAGAGGCGCACCAGAACTGCGCGAGGGCTCTGTCGCCCGAGCGCACTTGAGTCATCTCGCGCCCAGAACGAGGGGGGGGGGCACAACAATCCGCGCGGCAGCGCACACTCAGCAGAGGGGAAAAGCCCTTCTGTGCCCCTCGAGGATAACCTTCGCTTTTCTCTGTCCGGTAGACGCCGGATTTCTTCCTGGTTTTTACGGGACAATGAAAAATAGCCTGTTAGCCCGCTAAATTGGAAGCTTTTATTTTTCCCTCATCAGTTTGACCGCAATCACTTCCAATTCATAAACCTAATTGCTTGACTTCAATAGGCTTGTGGTGTTAGAAGTAAGATAACCAGCTGTAATCCCAATTTGTTTATTGTTGTTCTGTTCAGATTTGTTTTTTTTGGTCTAAAACCCCTTGCTTTGTTTAATTCCATTAGCGAGTAACCCTAAAACCAATTAATTACACGAGTCCAAACACATTTTCATTAAAACAGGAATGAGTGGTAGGCTACTCATGGGTCATACGCTTCACGAACTGACGCATGGTGTTATGAATGATCCACAAGGATTATTACCTCCCTTCCTAATTCTACAATCTCTTAAGAGATTGTTCAAAATAGACAATTTGGTGGATTTGTTTGTATAATGCGCGTTTGTTTAGCCTAGAGCCTTAGCCTTGCTTAGATTATTTACCGTCTCAAATAGATTGGTTATTTTGGGTAACAGCCTATTTTTCTATCAAGTAAGGAATTTACAGCCGCAAAAAAACTGTAACTGTTTGATTATTCAGCGTATTAGACATATTACAGAGATATCAAGAGCCAGGCAGCATTTAAAGAGAGCACGACATTTGATTTGCTCATAGTAACGACTCTCTTTCTTGAAATCAAATGGTTGTATAATCGACGACTACAGTGGCTGCTGAAAACGTGCTGTGTAATTTCTTTCTCTCTGTCGCCATCTTGTGGTGGAGTCTTGTGTGGCTCACTCGACTGGATGCTTGCACGCCAAGTGGAAGCAGAATGTTGTTCCTTGTTCAATGCAAATCACACGTATTGTATGCAACTCGGCAGTATACTTGCAATGCTAACGTCAAGAATACGTCAAAGCGTATGTTATTAGCATTGAAAATGTGTTAGTGTATTGGTGTAATTTTGTTTTTTACTTGTTAAGTTTGGCGACCATTACATTACATTACATTACAGGCATTTTGCAGACGCTCTTCTCCAGAGCGACGTACAACAGTGTCAACCGTAGTCAAGAACAGTTTAGCTGAAAGTCACCCTAGCGGGAAGTACAGTTCCAGGTGCTAGGAGCAACCACATAGTTAAACTAGGACCCTGTAGGTAAATCTGTAACCACAATTCAAAGGCAGCAATAAAACAAACAGAGCGGAAAATATCGGCGAAATAATGCCTAAACCTAATACAACAGGCCTACATAAACAAGTAGAGAAGAGTGCAATACTAAACAGCTATGTCCCTAAGTTACAAAACCGGACTACAGGGAGAGGTGCACCTTGAAGAGGTGAGTCTTCAGTCGTCGCTTGAAGGTGGGCAGGGTCTCAGCTGTTCTGACTTCCACAGGAAGGTCATTCCACAATCGTGGAGCCAGAACCGACAGGAGATGTGACCGGGAAGCACAGGTGCAGAGGGGGGGAGGTGCCAGGCGTCCTGAGGTAGCAGAACGGAGTGGTCTGGCAGGTGTGTAGGGTTTGAAGATCTTGAGGAGGTATGTTGGGGCTGATCCCTTGACTGCCTGGTATGCTAGGACCAATGTTTTGAATTTGATGCGAGCGATAACAGGCAGCCAGTGGAGGGTAGTGAGCAGGGGGGTGACATGGGAGTGTGGAAGTGGGAAGGTTGTAGACCACATTTTACATTTACATTACATTTACATTTACATTTACATTTTAAGCATTTAGCAGACGCTCTTATCCAGAGCGACTTACAAGATGTGCATTAATACAAGGTGAGAACAGTCAAAGTTAGCGTACAAGATCAGTGCAGTAAAACGGCAAAAAACATCATTGCAGGCGTCTGCGTATCATACCTGTAACATTGGGAAAGAAAAGGTTAGACCAGGCGGGCTGCAGCGTTCTGGATGAGTTGCAGGGGTCTGATGGCAGATATATATAATAATAATATATGCCATTTAGCAGACGCTTTTATCCAAAGTGACTTACAGTAGTGAATGCATACATTTTTCAGTATATGTGGCCCCAGTGGGGATTGAACCCACAACCTAAGCGTTGCTAACGCCGTGCTCTACCAACTGAGCCACAGAGAACCACCAGATGCCGGAAGACCACGGAAATTCCGCTTTTAGTTTTGTAGTTTGTATGTTAAATTTTCAGAGTGCGTTCCCTACAGATTTCCGTCTTGACGGTTCTAACGCCGCTCCGGGAATGCAGGGCCAGCTCGCACCCTGTCAGTGGGGTACCTCCGTGTGATCCGCGCGCTGCTTCCTGCCAAGGCCCCGCCTCCATCCCCGTCGGCAACCACCTTTTATGACATCACAGGCCAACTGGCAACTGTGGAGGTGCGAACAAATCTCTCCCATAAGGTGAAAGATTTGACTCCCTCATTCAAAGCACCGAGAAGTGCCATTTGGAAACCAAAATAAACCAGGCATTTGGTGCGATGTTGTATATGCAAACAAATTGCGTGGCTGTTCTTATTTTCTTTTATCCCTGAACAGGCTTGTAAATGTGAGGTTTTTAAATTCATGTGATTGAACACCGTGCAACCGGGTAAAATTATTCCTAGATATTAATATTATTTGCGCAGTAACTATAAAATGTACTTCCTCATAACTTTGTATTAAACAAAGTGAAGCTATATATGAAGCATTTTCTCATAAAGCCGCCTTTGAATCCAGTGACACTTTACAAAGCATAGAAAGCAAAAAAATTAATACATTTGTATTTGATTTGTTTGTGTGTGTCACAAGCAAACAGTGAGCCCAACAGCGCAATACCAAACCAAATCAGTCGGCACTTCCCCCAGCCTCCAAGCATAGGCGTGGTAGCTGCTGTTTCACCTGGGCAATTTGATAGAGCTGTCCACATTCCACAGTGGTTTATGAGTTAAGAGTATGTTCACAAAATCATACTATGATAGAGAATTGAAGAGTTGAATTTGTCCAAGCTTGAAAGGAGAGGGTAATGTTAAACCATACAGCAAGGATGCTTATTTTGTGAAATACCGGAAATATTATGAATTAATTATTGAAGGATTCGTCGATTGGGAGAATAACGGCGGAATTCGTCTAGTTATATAAAAGGGGTTTAGTCCCTTTCCCCTGCAGATAGTAAACTGTGGCATGCATCACAAAATATAATGAACTTAATTGGATTGAAATGCTCAGCAGTAGCTACGCTGTACAAATGCTAAACGCAAAGCAGACAGTGGCATCTATTTACATATTTATGAAGGCAGGATTGGGTTCGGAGAGGGCAGACCCCCTCATGGCTTCTCTGTCAGATTTGTCACGCTTTTATACTTCGCGATCAAACGGTTATATCCCTCCCTATTTGGATTGACATAAATGGGGGACTTTAAGTTTGTATTATTTTGATAAAAGAGGTTTAATTTTCATAAATTAAGCTGACGATTAAGTTCCCATTTGACGTTTTAGACTTTGGGGTGGGGGAAAAGATTGAGTCGAATCAAACCCTCTCTTTAATGACGTGCGTTGACTGCGCGGGCTGAAAATGTTATTTGATTTTCTCTCATCCTGCAACGAAGGGCAAATTAATACCGCCGGAATCCTGCAGGTGTCGCTATGTCCCGTTTTATGATTGTTCTTTAACGGCGGACGAGTTACTAAGAAAGTGTTCCTGACTTGTATGCGAAACATGCAACGAACGAATGAATGAACTCATATAAAATGAATATTGGGCTCCAATTGTGAACCCTAATCTTTCATTTACGAGGCTCGCGCCCTCTCTGTATAAGATCAACCATACTTTCAGAATCTATAGATATTTTTTTTAAATTGCAGATGTTGCCCACCAACATAATATTCAAACCTCCTTGGACCGGTATTTCAGGACTGGCCTTTGACTCTTGCGTACAAAGAGCTTTGAGGTGCACCACTGTGGACTGAAGTTACCACACTTCTACCGCATTGTGTTACAGTATACAGTAAGTTTGGCCATATCGGTTGTGATGAAGTTCTCCGCAGCAGAGCAATTCCGCTTTCCACACTCTGTGTCTATGACCTGTCATCATGTAAAGAATATAAGATCACGGAGTCAATCTAAAGGGACCGCGTGTCACTGTGCAGATATAATTTGGATAACAAGGGAATCTGCATTCCAAAAAGAACACAAAGAACACTCGCATTCCCCCATCCATTAAAAAAGCCATAACGGGAACATTTCAGTCCATTTCATGAATCTTCATAAAACCATGATTTGTTTTACAGAGGTTAGAGAAAGTCCATCGTTAGATGACATACTACGGCTCTGTTATCGAGAAGGCACACGGCTTTAAAACACAAGGCCAACTTCCCAGTTGTAATCTAAAAAGTAATGGGTTTGTCCACTCTTCGTGAGTCGACGCGAAACGAGTGAACTAAGGACGGAGCGCTGGATTTCAGGACGGCATGCAATGGCATCGTAATGTGCCCCCATCCCACCCCACCCCACCCCCCAGCAGGCAAACAGAGGAGACTGTGGTGTGGTCTCTGTAGGGAGGTTAATGTTCATTTATCAGCGGCCAAATGTGGTGAAAATTGGAGGTTGGGTGCACTCTTTGAGGGAGGGGAGCACGGGGGTGGGAGGTGGGGAGTGGGAGGGGCGGTAGGGTGCACAATGGGAGCTATGGGGGAATGCAAGGGGCCCGCACAGGCAGCGGAGCGTGAGTTATTTCAGAATGCTAATGTGTCTTTTGATCTTCCTCTGCTCTGAAAAAAAGAGAGTAAAAAATTATATAAGTATATATATATACGTATAATAGCAACACGTGCAAAATGAATTGCTGCATCGTTTTCAATTCCTTGTTAGTTTCGGCCATTTGAGGCTTACCCAGAAAAAGAAAGAAAGAAATAAAGATAGAATAAATAAATAAATAAATAAATGTCTACATACATCCATATACATACTCAATTGTGCTGCATTTACTTTTACCGTCATAAATCCGCTGAGAACTAATTACGGAGGTTCTGCCACTTTTTCCTTTTCCCTTTTCCGAGTGCATTCTAAAAGACTAATTAATTTGTCATGTAAAAATACAATTAATTGATATTTTGCGATATGTCTCATGCATTTCATTAGAATAATTGGTCTTGTTGTACAAATCTGTTTTAAGTTTGCCTTGACACACAAAAAGGCGTATGACTGCTCTGATATTCTATGGCAGCCATTAGCATAGGGACTCATTATGTTTTTTTTTCTGCAAAATAAATAAATATATTTTTGTTAAAGTAAACTAAGCTGAAATAATTTGCAACAGATTGAATGTATTATTTATTGAAGAGTTTGTATTTGAATTGCTGTTTGAAACTTTTGTGTTGTGTGATTATTTAGACCAGGGGTATTCAAATCCAGGCCCCGAGGGCCACAGTGTCTGCAGGTATTTTGCACCACACCACCTTATTTCACTAATTAGCTCACTTCCTGGACCAAGGAGGTAAACTAATTATTCTAAATCAGGTGGTGTAGTGTGTGGTTGGAGAAAATACCTGCAGACACTGCGGACCTCGAGGCCTGGATTTGAATACCCCCGATTTAGACTGTACTTCCACAATTAAGGCCCAGTTCTTGTGTGGTCATAGGACTACCAACAACTGAATCTCCACCCATTGCAACTCGCCCATGCAATTTTCCTATTTTATTAAAACTTTTATTTGAAAAAACTGAAGTGACTTTTAAGTGAATTGCTGCTGCATTATTTCGGAGTTTGCTGTAGTGCTATAATGTTTGTCTGGCTGTTAAATGTGAGAGTGAGCTGGTCAGGGTGAGGTGTTTGAGCTGAGTTCTGGTTGTTTTGCAGTTGTTTTGTCGCTTGTGTATTTGTGTCCCCCTACATATTAAGTAGATGTAGGCCTACTTAAAACTGTATCTAAAAATGAAGTAAAACAGCTCACAAATGTTTTTTGAAAGAGTGTAGAATTGTATACCTTGCTTTGAAGGGCGCTGAGAGCTAGCTGCCACATTGCATTACAGCGGGATTTTGAGAAAGTGTATAATTCTACACCTCGCACTGACAAGCAGGGAGAGTAGCTCTGTGTTCTGCACATTGGGTGTAGGTGGGCGCTGCACATTGGTGCTGGTTGAGATGAGTTGCCCCTATCATTGTAAAGCGCTTTGGGTTCCTTGGGAAAAAAGCACAATATAAATCCAATGTTCAATTCAATTCACAGCGGCTCTGTGCGCCTCGGCTCAGGCTGTGCGTGGGGGCCTTGCGCCCGTCTTAGCGCTGGAGGTGTCGGGGGCCTCGGGGGCCCCCCCGGGAGTAAGCTCTGCGTCTGCTCCGCTCAGCATTTGCCGGGGCTGGGGCTAAGCTCTCTGGCTTTCAGACGGCCCCCAAATGGCTTAAATTAAACATCACCTCTGCGTATAGCAGCCATCCCCCTGTCCCCTCAGGGGCTGAAACAGACACCTCTGCAGGGGGCGTTAAGGGAGCAATTTGGAGGTTAGTGGGTGTGTGGCTGGGGGGAGGAGGAGGGGGTGGGGGCAGGCGAGGTGTGTGTGTGTGATAAGAAGCAGAGGCAGGGCCTGGAAACAAATGTACCGAGTTGTCATGGTTATACTTTATTCTATTATTATGTTTTATAGTCGTTTCTAAACTCCTGGAGAATATAACCTTTTCTAATCAGACTTGGCCAGCACTCCCTCGTCTCAAGGCGTTTGCTCTTTATTGTCATTTGCCACAGCAGACGCAGATTTTTTTTCTTCTTCTCCAGAGCAGAGCGCTCTGATGGGCCCCCGCGTGGCATGGCAGGAACATAGCCTGGCTTTAGTCTCTAACGGTAATCCAAACACATGAAAGTAGCCTACATTTAAGATAGTTGCTGCCCCTACAGGGACCGTTTGTCGGGGGGGGTTTGGATGCAGATGTGGGCTGAAGGCCTTCACGGAATGTATCGACTCTGCAGTGCGAGCGTTCAACAGTGCCCTCAAATGCAAGAGACGTTTTTTTTTTCCTCCTGTGATATTGGCCTGTATTCACAAATCGATACCAGACAAAGATGGAAACCGTGTTAAATTGAAGTCTGGATGGAGTTTTCTGTGATCCCTGTGGCTGAGGGGCTCGCGGTGTTCTATAGCCTACTTTAATTAAACACATTTGAACAGCGGGACAGATGGCCCATCTCCTGGCTTTAATGCTCTTAGTGCCATCACACACTTCTTTGAGCTGTGATCTCCAGTGATCATCGGTCCTAAGTGGCAAACAATCCAATCAACGCGGTGAATCAGGAGCCCAATTAGTAACCTGGAAACATTCCCCGCGGTCTAGATACATGCTTCTATAAGGTGCAATATCACAATTTGCTTATGGTTCTGTGTGGCTCAGTAGGTAGAGCATGGTTCTGTGTGGCTCAGTAGGTAGAGCGTGATTCTGTGTGTCTCAGTAAGTAGAGTGTGGTTCTGTGTGGCTCAGTAGGTAGAGCGTGGTTCTGTGTGGCTCAGTAGGTGGAGCATGGCGTTGACAAAACCCTTAGCTTGTGGGTTCAATTCCCATTGGGACCACATATACTGAAAAAAGGTATGCATTCACTACTGTAAGTCACTTTGGATAAACGCGTCCGCTAAATGGCATATCATGTAATAATCCCAGATGAACTGATCTATGGCAGTCTAGAAATGGTAGCGTATTTGTCCGCAAAATGAAAGTTCTACACCGATTTGCCCATCTCATATCACAATTGAGGTTTTCATTGTTAATGTAAATTATTTGACAGTGTTATTAAGACATTGTTTATTTGCATATTTACGGTTGCTGCTTGTTTTAACATGTAAACTACGGCCGTGGTGTTTTAAGCATTTGCCAGTACAATAATGTAGTATTTTTATGATAGTGTGATAGATAATATAATAGATAATGAAATGGACATTAATACTTAAGTACCTTTGATCTCATCTTACATACGAGATAAGGTGGACCCTTATGAGCCTTAGCTTAGTCACAAACAACTCATTCAGTCGAATTGTTCGGCATTAATTATCCGTCGAAGCGCCTCGCATTAAAAGACAAAATCTCGAATGCGCGACCTCGCTCTCAGTCCGCACAAACCGGTCTGCGTGGACTGGCGTAATAGCGCGCGGCTCCTGCGTGTCTGATGTCGCTGCGGCATCCCGAGTTTACGTGACGAAAAAGAACACGGCATCTGCGTACATGCTATCCCAACAACGTCAATCCTACAGTCCTACAGTAGGGGCTGATAAGCACCGTAGCATATATATGAATAACTCGCTTAAGTAAATCCAGTTTGTTTAGGCTACGTGATGTAACATATGATGAAGTAACATATTATCACATATTAAAACACATATCAACAAATATCTCTCTCCCTCTCTCTCTCTATGTATATATATGGAGACATAATACATGTTACGATTAAATAACAGGACACCCACTACACGTGAATTAATAAGCTACATAACTACATATGCGGTCATCACCCCTAACGCAAAATGCATTTACATTTCATTACAAAATGGCCTAGTTTATATCATTATTCAGTCATAGCCCACATCTGTGTTAATGTATCGGCCTATCTGAGTTGATATAGCCCCCAGACGCGGTTCAAAAGCAGTGTTTATTCATGAATAACGATACCCAATCCCCAGGGGCATGGACTCGCATTTGCGTAGGCCTACGATAGATCCAGGGTTAGCCTGCCACATTTTCTGCCCTTTGTTTAAAAAAAAAATCAAACTCTCCGTTTGGAACGCGGACAATTTAACACGTCGCCAAGATTGGTCGAGATTAAAAACAACACTGTAAAAAGGATTGGCACACACTGCACATAGGCCGATTATAAGGACCATTATCCGAAACTTTGTTCTATTAGCGGACAATTACTGGCCATTAGATTCAGTGTGTAGGCCGCGCGTGGAAACCAAGCGACGATCTGAGAACGTCAGCAAAGAGCCGAGGGGAGCTTACAAATGACGGATCACAGACGCCTTTGTTCAAGGGATTTCGGACGCTTGTTTCAATGGCACCTTATTCGACGCTGCGTGAGGCGGCAATCTAACAGCGGATTTGGGTGTCAGTGGAGCGCCATATGTCAACCGAGGTAACAGGTTGAAGTCGGCGGTACTGAAGCAATTCGCGGAAGACAAGGTCCCCTGCACAAGTTAAAATCAATTACTTGATAATGAAACCGCCCCCACCCCCGGGAGAGTTTGCAACGGAGAGGATCAAACGCGGTCCCGCGTCGTCTTACAAAACACAGTGATGCGCGTGAATCCCCGGGGGGCCTGTAGGGTCGAGTGGGCATTACAGACCGGCCCCTTTCTCTGGTCAAGCAAACAGTCGACGCACCTGAAATTCAAAACCTATAATGAGCTAGCCCCCTCGATTTCAAACAATATATGCCATTTAGCAGACGCTTATCCAAAGCGACTTACAGTAGTGAACGCATACATTTTTCAGTATATGTGGCCCCAGTGGGAATCGAACCCACAACCTAAGCATTGCCAGCACCAGGCTCTACCTACTGAGCCACACAGAACCAAAATGCAGCGTCATAAAGGATTGCGAGACGGGTCGTCACAGTCACCGTCTCTCTCTCTCTTTCTCTTCCACGTTAGACCGGCCCGTGGAGTATAGGTTTTAACTTCACAAGGAATCCGATTTTAATTGGTCTTCGCGCAGCATGCTCCTAGACTATTTGTTTCCCTTGTTCCATGAGAGGAGACTCGAGATTTGTAGACACGCTCATGTTATAAATAACAAGGGAAACTTTAAAACGGATGTCGTAGGCTATAATTTTGGTTCGTATAGTAACCTCTGTTTACCACGCCACAGGCTGCCCACTAGCTTGGGCCGATCTCATTCATATTAATCCCTACTCTTAAAATGTTTGCTCTCCTGGTTTAAAAAACATTTTTCGCGTCACGTTGTATCAAGGTTCGGCTCACTCTTTAATGAGATAGATTCCATTTGCTTTGTCCCAATTTAACTTTGAACTTAAAATAAAAATGCCCTTTCCATAAGACGTCTAACATGGGCGCATTGCATCTTATGGTATAGTGGGCCGAAAAACATTTAACTGTTAAGCGACTGCAGTTAAGAGGTCTCCTTCCGAAATGGGATTTTAGGGCGGTGCGGTGTGGAACGTTGTGCACCGGTTAGAGCGCTTTTGTAATGTTTGGAAACTTGGGTGATTGCTATAATTACGCTCTCTTCTTTCGGGGAAGCGGTTTAGTCATCGTGGGCGACCTTTAGGGGGGCTCAGTCGCTATCAAAATTGAAATACCACTCTCTATCTGTGGCATTTTTATTAAGTAACATTTTCAGGGGGGCTGAGATGAAAGACAGGGGGGGGGGGGCTAAAGCCCCCCTAAATAGGGTCTAAAATCGCCACTGCCGGGCCTCCCATTCAGTTGTAGCAAATAGCCCGCACATTGAGTGCTCAAAGCTAAATTCCACCAAGGCAGAGTTCAACGGAGGTGCAGAGGTAATTGTAACATCTATTCAGAACTCAATCCCATTAACGTTTTTTCCCCCGAGTTTGTAATCAGAGTGAGATCAGATCGCCTATAGGAACAAAAAAACCCTGTCACCTCCCACGCGCGCCCTCCTAGGTGCTACAGAACATATTTAGCACAAACGTGTTAAAGAGCTAACACCTTCACCGTCTGTCGGAAGAAAAAAACTCCCACGTAATTTGCGTTATAAACATAACAACCCATCACGGTCATATGCCGTTTATTGCGTAAGACATCAAACACATACGTTCAAAAGGAAAATAATAAACCTTGGAGTATGTTAAACTGAAGTTGGTTCATAAAAAGGTGTTAGAATCGCTTATAATTAGACTTTTTCAGAAGAACCCCCCCTCCCCATTACGAAATTCAGAAGTAGGCCTAATGAGCAATGATTAGCGCGCGCCTAGCCAGTGAAAAAAATACTCGAATCAACAACTAGTTCCGTGGAAAGGTTTCCATTTATTTTGCCGTGGGTAAATAACGACAAGGTTAAAGGACACATCGGTGCCACATTAATAAATGGCACATTTGATAATCACTTGCATAGCAATTTAACCAGTTTAATCCAGGTATTTAGAACAGTGTAACACATTAGGGGAGTTTAGTTGCTGTTGCACGGTTACTCTGGCAGATGGCTAACCCCTTTGCAGTTCATACAGCAAAAAATAGTTATCTAATCCGCACGTTTACAATACAATACAAAACAATACACATGTATTAATTAATTTGTCCTAGCGGACTTTAATTCATCCAGTGGTTGGTGTTATGTCGGCTAAAACACGCTGACATTTCATCTCACATTTATTGAGCAGCTGCTGCCAGATCAACCTCTGGTAGGTAGGCTAATGTAAGCAGCAATTTCCCCGGTGATTGTACACCAGACAAATGAATCGGGCGTCGACAAAGCACCATAATCTTTAAATCTGTCTATAATGCTCACAAGACGTCAGTCGATTGAACGTGCACTGTGTTAGACATTTTAGTAGCCAGCTGTCAAGAGACGCCGTTATTTTGAGGTAAAGTAGGCTACGGGGAAATACTGTTAATGAGATTGTTTGCATATAAAATGTAGCTATTCCAGTGGATATATAAATGTAGTGGACATTTTACTATGGAAAGGAAGAGAGACTATGATCTTAGTTCCCTCAAGTTTTTTATTACTGTTCAAACAGGGAAGCAGACTAACACTCTTGCACGAAGAATGTCAGAGTATCTCTGAAGAAACAAAGGGACAACAATATATATCTCTTACATTCGAGGTGACCATCGCACTTTGGAATTTCACCCATTGGTCATGGCTGAAATCCCTCCTTTATTGATGGGCCAAATACCCATTTTTCCCTCCCACGATACACGTTTATTGCATACATTAGGAAGGGGCAACTTTCAACTTGCGACCCTTCTGGAAATTTCGTTATGATTATACAGCAGTATTTCAGGGGTCCATGAGACAAGCCTATGACCTTCGTTTCCAGCCCTAATCTGCAGACTACACCCTCCCACCGGTGGCAACACACACTCTCATTTCTCTGTACAGACGGGGTAGTACATACTTGCGAAATGAGAAAATCAAAACAAGGCGTTTGTCCTTGCAGCACACTAACCAGCAGAAAGCGGCCTAACTAAAATGTTCCCTTGCATAACACTATTCATATGCTGTGCATGTGTTTATATCAATAGAATCTGCGTTTAAGTGCACAGACATTGTCTGGCAAAGCTTTCACATTGCACAAACAATGGGACGTTACAGTTACATTTTAGGCATTTAGCAGACGATCTTATCCAGAGTTATCCAAATGTATACATGGTAAGATTAATCATGGTTAGTGCAAGAGATCAGTGTAGTAACTCTGTAATGTACATCACTGTTGACAACTGCACACTGTACCGGTAACACATGGAAATATTATTATTATTTTGTTACAAGTGACCGTCTACCAACCAATGGTAAATATTTCACATTTGTCCTAATAACGGGACCATTTGTAGAACAAATTGAAAGCATTTTTTGTGCCGTTTGCAGGCGAAAGACAAATCTCTTCCAGACCAGAAGGTACCGTTTGGCAGCTCATCAGCAGAAGATCATTGGTCGACAGACGGAACTGATTTGCATAGGGCACGTGTTATATCGACGTGTTATATCAGTTCTACAGACAGGTCTGTGGAGGTCAGATGGTAGTTCGGGGGACACAGGGAAACACCCAGAGGAGAACGTGACTTCAGACAGCTTTTTTTTGTTTCGTTTGCGGAAGCCATTTAACATGAGTGCCCAGATTATACTGAGTGCGTGCGCGATATTTCTCTTTGCGCTGTGCGCGGTGGAAAGTACAACTACGAAGTACTACACGTACGAGGAGGATTCGCCTGGCACAGAAATTGGAAATCTGTCGCGGGATTTGAAAACCGACCCGGCCGAAGACCCGCAGACAAGTTTCCGCTTTATGCAGGAGCCAAACTCATCTCTCGTTCAGATGCGACAGACAGACGGACTTTTGACAGTTGGTGAGGTCATTGACCGCGAGCAGCTGTGTCCTCGTGCGCCCCGGTGCCTTATCACCTTTGACGTCGTCGCCTTCTCCAAGGAAAAGTTCCAGCTGATTCACGTGGAGATCGAGGTGAAGGACATCAACGACAACTCCCCGAAGTTCCCGCGAAACGAGACGCGTCTGGAGATTTCGGAGAACGTGGCCGTGGGCTCGCGATTCCCGCTGGGGTTTGCGGTCGACCGGGACGTGGGCGGTAACTACATCCAAAGTTATCAGGTTTCTTTTAACAACCACTTTCGCATCGAGGCGCGGGAAGGGGACGACGGGGTCAAACACGCCGAGTT
Organism: Aldrovandia affinis; assembly: GCA_029706075.1. NCBI lineage: Eukaryota > Metazoa > Chordata > Actinopteri > Notacanthiformes > Halosauridae > Aldrovandia > Aldrovandia affinis. The sequence goes on from JAINUG010000214.1 coordinate 210,891, forward strand.
GGTTTTAGTGAAAGGACTGGACAGGGAAGCGGAGGACTTTTACACCGTCCAGGTGTCGGCTGTGGACGGCGGGAGTCCCCCCAGGGCGGGGTCAATGACCGTCCACATCAGAGTGCTAGATTTCAACGACAACAGTCCGACTTTCGAGCGTAATTCCCTGAAAGTCGAGCTTCACGAGGACGCGCCCGTGGGCTTTCTTATTGTTAAAGTGCACGCCTTTGACCCGGACGATGGCATCAATGGCGAGGTGGTGTACGCCTTTGTCGAAGAGTCCTCGGACGAGGTGAAGCGGGTGTTTCAAATAGACCCGTTTTCTGGCGCCGTGACTCTGAAGGCGCTGGTGGATTACGAGCGGAAGAGGTCGTACGAGTTGACCGTCCAGGCCTCCGATTTAGGCGTGAACTCCATCCCGTCCACCTGTAAGATCGTTGTAGACGTTGTAGATGTAAATGACAACGCGCCGGTAATCGCAATCAAACCGATGACTTCGGCGAGCGACGGGGTCGCCTGCATCACGGAGGCCGCCGCCGAGGAGAGCTTCGTGGCTCTGATCAGCACCTCGGACAGAGACTCCGGCTCCAACGGGCACGTGCGCAGCAGCCTGCACGGGCACGAGCACTTCAAGCTGCAGGTGGCCTATGGCAACGCCGTCATGATCGTGACGACCACGACTCTGGACAGGGAGAGAATTCCCGAGTACAACCTTACCGTTGTAGCCGAAGACCTGGGTTCTCCGCCGTTCAAAACCGTGACACACTACACGATCAGAGTCACTGACGAAAACGACAACGCTCCGCTGTTCAGCAAGGCCGTGTACGAGGTGTCGGTGATGGAAAACAATGTCCCGGGTTCATACGTCTCCACTGTTGTTGCCCGTGACCTTGACCTTGGTGACAACAGCAAAGTCACCTACCAACTTCTAGACGGAGATGCGGTGGGTGGCGCGCCTTTATCAACATTCGTCTCCGTCGACCCGCTTTCAGGGTCTCTATATACTGTCAGGTCGTTTAATTACGAATTAGTGAAACAAATTGAAGTTAGCGTCCAAGCTACCGACAGAGGTTCCCCGCCGCTGTCAAGTACCACCTTAATGAGAATCAAGGTGATAGATCAAAACGACAATTCGCCGTATATAACACATCCCGTTTTACACAACGATTCCGCCGATGTGCCTTTACCGTTCAACGCCCCCCCCGGTTACCTAGTCCTACGGCTGAAAGCTCGCGATTCAGACGAGGGCGTGAACGGCCAGCTCGCCTTCCACATTTTAGAAGACGATGCAATGCTTTTTTCCGTCGACAAAGAGAGCGGTGAAATCGTTTTGAAGCACGCCCTGACTTCCGCGTGCGGCGACGTGCTGCCGGTCAAGGTTGCGGTCAGCGACAGCGGGAGGTCGCCCCTCTCGTGCAGTGCCACCGTTCGGTTCGTGGTGACCGACATGCAGCCCTTGGAAGATCAGATTGTTGCCGTTCTGCAGTCAGGCGACGAGGGGCCGTCGGAACTGGACGTCTCGCTCGTCATGATCGTCGTGCTCGCAGGCGGCTGCGCTCTGTTGCTGATAGCGATCGTGACCGTTGCGTTGTCGTGCAAGTTAAGCGGAAAAGGGAGAGACTACGACTCAAAGAAAACCGCGGAGCGCGGCCCGTTAGGCAGGAGCCTTCTGCCCCACAGCTCCCCCACAGAGTGCAGTATGTTCGCTGGAGTCCTGGTCAACGACCCAATCGCGTCATCACGCCTCGACTCGAGCGGCCTGTACGAGGAGAGAAGCGGAGACGCGCACACTTTCAAGGTAAGTCTTTAATTGCGGTTATCGAACGCGACAACGTCGACAACCTTGTAATCACACCTGTTAAAATGCTGTCGGATTAAACACGAGGAAACGTGGTACAAATAACCCGTTTTTAACTTTCCAGGTGTCCCTGTCCTCTTTCAACAAGCCCTTTGAACAAGTAGCCCCGTGGCAGTGTGAGAAGTACAGTCTGCAGCTCAGGTAAGACCAATGATCACAGAACTGGCTTGTCTGAGTGTGAACAACTGAAGTGGTTGCGTCACTGGCCCTGCGACTTAACCAGGAAATGAAAGAACCTGTTCAAGGCATATGTGCTCACATATTCTATATCGCATTATGTTATGTTACATTACATTGTTAGTGACAGTAAATAATTAGAAATGTGAGCCAGAGCTGGACGTGTATATGCAAACTGACTGATTCAAGCACATATTTTCTCGAACTCTAATCTCACCCATGTCATGTAGTTAAAAAAAGTGGAATTCATGGCACTAAAATAAACAACAGCAAAAAACTGGCATTTAGCAGACACTCTTATCCCAAGCAATCTATAATTTAATTTTATACATCTGGGTGTTTTTACTGAAGGAATTTAGGTCCTTTCTCAAGGGTAGAAAAGCACTGCCCCGCTTGGGAATCAAACCTGCAACCGTCATGTTGCAAGCTCAGTTCCCTAACCACTATACTCCACTGCTGCGCTGCTACAGGCAGGGTGCACAGCCATGCTTCAAGGCATTTTTAGATTGATCATGGATTCATTCATGAAAAGGTCCTCACAGACAGCTGATGTTGACAGGTGATGTTTGCGGTGGCGAAATCTCACCAGTTATCATCGTAAACATAAGAAGGGGAAACTGGGAGCAGGGCGCGAGGAATAGAGCATAATAATAATAATAATAATATTCAGTTTCATACTCATGTCAGATGAAACCACAGAGGCAGAAAAAAGCACTCTGCCCCTGAAGCGAATCAAATGCTCACGTTTCACCAATCAAATATAATAATTCAACGAAATGTCATTCTTTCGACACGCCGACCTCCGCCAGTCGCATGCGCTCTCCGTTAACTATTCCTTCTGTCGTTTATGAATCCATATTTATATCAAATCTCAGAACCCTGTATGGCTAACAGTCGTCCTCCAGGGCGAGCACTTCTTCTGCATATGGGTCAGAGAAAGCTTTGTTTTTTGTGCCAGATGATGATGGTATTACTTGTGACAGGGCGCATCAATAATCAGATAGCTCATCTGACACAGGGGCGCGCGGCTCAACGGATCTCTCTTTATTCACAGTGGCAGCGGGAACGCTGACCAGCTGAGCGTGAAGGACAGCGGCAAGGGAGACAGCGACTGCAACGACAGCGACTCCGACGTCAGCAGGGACGGGTGCAGGACCAACCTCGGCACATTTCACCCCCGGGCCAACAGTGAGTCTCTGACCTCTGTGTGTTTGAGTGACAACAACAACAACAACAACAACAACACAACCTCCAAACAGACAAAGTCATCATTTCAGATTTGCGTACACGTGCAAAAATCGAACAGCCGGGCTGGCGGATAGTGTATCGGTCTAACGCACACGTATTTGGCTGGTCCTGTACGAGTGTGAGCTGCCTATCAGGGACGCGGTTCAAAACCCGTCTTTGCCAGACCGGCTCTGGCCGTTAGCCCCGATCGGGGGCGGAATTTGGCTGTCCGCTCCTGAGGGAGGGGGGGAGGGCAGTCGGCACGAACTCGCTGTGAAGCACGTAAGGGTGTCTCCAGAAAGGGGGTCGGTGAGTTCCGTCTCGAAGGAGGCGGATCATCGCCGGCCTCGGAGAGTAGCTTGCCCCGTAGAGACGGTTGGCGAGTTTGTGGGGGGAGGGTTAATCGAAATAAATAGAGGGTATAATTGGCTTACAAATTGGGGAGAAAAAAATCAAACAGCCTTGTGAACCCACGGTGACAAAAGCCCCAGTATTTGGTTAACAGCACGCTTAAAAAGCTTTCCTGGAGTATAAATCATACCAAGGTGGGGCATACAATATTTTCACAGAGATAATTGTTTTAGATGTGGAGCCCCGGGTGCGCTGAGACGCTATGTCCTCTGGAATTGTGTCCGTGAATCTCTTTGCACACGGCCCGTCGCCAGCGTAGGCCCCCTGCTGCCCACGCCGTGCCTGTGCGCCTCGCACACTCCAATTAAAAACACTTTCCTGCTTTCCTTCTCAGGCACGTTTCGCCCAGCCGCCGGCCTCACCGCGGACCCTCACGGCCTCTACTGCGTAATCCCGACTCACGCCGCCGTTGCCCATAGCGACGGGTACGCGATAGCGTTCTCCCAGGCGCTGCCGCCCGCCGCCTACAACGTCCCCGGCGCTAACCCAGCTTCCTGGAGAGACTGCGGCTACAGGACGAGCGTCTCCAGAGGCGGGAGCGCGCTGCAGACGTTCCCCCGCGCCGCGGGAGGCACCCTCCCTTCCTGCCGCCGACAGGAGCGCCGGGCCGGCACCGGGCCAGCTCAAGGCGAAGCTCAGGACCAGCCGAGCCAGGGTGTCTCAACAGCGCCACCTCTGGCAGTGGTCGCAACTTCGTTTTAATGTTAATGTTAAAATGTGAATGTACAGGTGACTGGCAACATAAAGGCAGCACTTTGATACACTGGAGGGGACACTCAAACCTGGACGGGCGCAGGGGTGCGGGGGGGCTCTTTTGAAAAGGGAGGGCCGGGTCTATCTGCCCAGTAACAGCCACGGCACCCCCCTCCCCCGATAGACAGTTGTGGTACTGCACCAGTTTAAAGGATCCCTCATTTACTCAAATTTTGCCTTTATTATGGCATGATCCTGTACCTTGTTGCCCTACAGGGGGCGCTCATAGTGAGAAAAGGTGGCAGGGATTGATTGAATAGTGGAATAGTTGAAATGCGCTGAAAGGGTTTTTTCCGTGTTTTTGTCCCATGTGCTTTTGTGCACACTGAAATCTGTTAAGCGCATTCCCATCAAATACTTTTTGCATCAGCACTATTTGCTCTCGTTGTTAGACTTGGTGGAATACAAAGAAGTTAAACATTTAAAGATTTAATGGGGTCGACTGCAATATGCAAACACACTACACGAGCAAAACTGCGTTACCCTGAAACGTCTGTTGAAAACGTTTGTACTGGGGCACATTTTATATTGCCCATATGTGAATATTTAAATGACTGATATGTATATATGACGTATGTAAATACATTTCTTTGCATTCTTTTCTATTTATTAAAAATGTATATATTATTGTAAATTGAAACCATACAGTTTGACTGTTGACTGGACAAATAAAATCTTGAACAACAAAACTTGAACCAGTAGCATTGATATCTACAGGGGTGACCTCAATGACAAAAACGTTTTGATTTATGCCTAGTTTCTAAGAGGTTTATAGGAGTGACTGTTTTTTTTTTTGGTGGGCTCAATAGTCAGAGTTAGAAAGATTCAGACGTTTACTTGATCAAATATGTAAAGGCTCAGAAGTTATTGGTTGGTGTTAAATATTTGAAATGCACGGCAGGTTTTCTTACCCCTGTAGTCCATTACATGTGCGACTTAGGAAGCAGAAATGCAGTCGCTTTGCATTCCAGTGTTTCCTCTCCCCCTGAAGCATGAATAAAACATCGGGGCTGCACGGTGGGTCAATTAAACGGAGGCAGCGGGAACCAGGCGTGTAACGCGCACACGAGAGGGGAAAAAACGCGCTCGCGAGCAGCGCCATGCGAAAATCAAACTCCTTCTGACATCAGAAGGCCCCCCCAGCCACACGCAATTACTCAAGTTATGTGCACTGCATGAAATATATATATATATGTGTAAAATAAAGAACGTAATAAAAATCACAGAGGTGACCTGGCACTCTTGCAAAATGGCAAATGGCTTTTTACGGGCAGGGGAGAGGGTTGTCAAGGTAGATTTTTTACCTTCTTGTAGTTGTTCCACAGAAGGCTAAATTCAATCGCGGTGGATCTCATCACGTTTTTCTATCCGTGGCCTTGCTGTCTCGTACCCTGTCTACATCACAGAATAGATTACATTCGCATACGAGCTCTCGCTGTCCCACGCTGACCCCTGAAGCAAGGGCCCATTGTTGCCTGATTCAGGGTACCAGTGTCCTGGTTGCTTAGCAGTGCGTGAGCATCAATGCAGCCCTCTTCAAATACACGGTGCTGATGCTGCTGCTCAATTGAAATTGCATCAACCTCTGGCTGACCTTTAAAAGAACAGCAAAACGGGCCCTCCGATAGCGTAGCGCTCTAACGCACTCGTTTGCGAGTGTGAGCTGCCTATCACGGTGTTCTGTTTCACCAAGACAGCCATATGAATTGAACAACCACTAAGAAATCTAAGAGAGTTTATTAAGAGTACATGGATTTGCTGTTTATTTCAACTAAGATATTTTATAATTACTTGCTCTCATTTGTTCGCTTATGTTAGGAATTCCGAGGGTAGCACCACCTATGCACACACTCCATTGGTGCACACAGTTTTGTTCGTTTTCTTTCTTTGATTTGGGCACGTGACTGCATGACGTAGTACCGCCCTGGTGAGGGCGAGGTTCCGGAAGAAGGAAAGGAGGAGAAACGGAGGCGGCAGTTTGAAGGAGTGCTTGCTAAACGAGTCAACCAAAGTCCTACGGACGGGTTTGTTAGTCCGATGGCTTCCGGAAAGGGGTCGCTCCCCTAGCAGCGTCGTCAGGGTGTTTGGTTGTGGACATTCCGTCTGTTTCTGGAAAAGGACTTTGAGTGACACCTGCTTTTTGTGTGTTTGGCCTATCGTCGCCATTTCCTCGTGTGCCTCCTTGTTTTGTTTGTTCTGTGTTCGTTGTTTATTTTTCCAGGCCTCACGTCTTCCTCCTCCCACAGCAACCTGGAGAAGGTGACTCGTCCGCCCACCTGGAAAGCTGGTAAGAGGGTGGGGGGACTCGCTGTATGCAGACGTGCCCATTTGTTTATTTACTCTTTTTGGTTTTCCTTTACCTAACGTTATAACATTCTCATCACAAAACATACACCAGGTCAGGGCCTTATTCTATGCGATCAGGTGTCCTAGCTGTAAGCAGACTGCGGTTTGTTTCTGTAGGTAGACAGGAGGGTGTGGCCAGGTACACACAGCACCTGAGAATTGGGTTTGTGACACTTTGTAATAATTAAGTTTGAATGGTTCATTTCACAAGTTGTAATTTAGAATGAATACACTTACATTAACAAGAATAAAACAAAGCAAAACAAATCAAAACCAGCATAGATTTTCTGTTGACCTTATTTGTCAGAATTTGTAACTGCAAGGCCAACAGTTTCAATTATGAATTTGTAACTGTTCCCAGGTCAGGATCACACAACTAAAGCCCTCAGCAAGGGGAGGCCAACAGCAGTGCTTGTGCCTCCGTGTGTGTGTCTGTGTGTGCGTGCGTCCATATGCGAGTGAGCAAATATCAATATAAATCCTGCATTCCTTCCTCCTCTCTGCTTTTTAAATACAGGAGGTTCTAGTCGGTAACAGAAGTTCTGGTGTGAGTTTGTGTTTGTGTTTGTGTTTGTGTGTCTGGTGCTATATTATGGTACATAATGTGTGTGTGTGAGAGAGAGAGAGATTCTGGTGCTATATTACGGTACAGAACGTGTGTGTGTGTGAGTGTGTGTGTGTAGTTCTGGTGCTATATTACGGTACAGAATGTGTGTGTGTGTGTGTGTGTGAGTGTGTGTGTGTAGTTCTGGTGCTATATTACGGTACAGTGTGTGTGTGTGTGTAGTTGTGGTGCTATATTACGGTACAGTGCGTGTGCGTGTGCATGTGGTTCTGGTGCTATATTACAGTACAGAACATGTGTGTGTGTGTGTACTGGTGCTATATTTCGGGACAGTGCGTGTGCGAGTATGTGTTTTTGGCTTCAATGGTAGGGAGACAGAGCTCTCAACGTTAAGAACATGGGCCTCAGTATCTGGTGGGTATATAAGACATTACAGAGCTGGCAATGCTGCTTTTTATACAAAAAAGGCAATTTCTGTCTCCCAATGTGTACATCAAGCAGGAGCGTCAGACCTTCAGGATAAGACGGTACGCTTGACCTCAAACGGAGAGCTCTGCTGTCCCTCGAGGAACCAACCCGCTGCGTCCGCCGGCCGTCCAGCCGCGAACCTCGGGCTTTCGGGAGGGTTCCACGGAACAGGGACCTTATTCTCACGGGGGGGAAGGGGGCAGAGTGCGTGCGAAGTCCGCTGAGGTTTGCTGTCGCTGCTGCGCTTTCCCCGTTTGGCACGAGCCGCCAAGCGCTGTCAGAGACGGGCGTCCTCGGAGCTGGCCTCGGGAAACTCCGATCCCGCTGAGGCCCCGGGACAAAGGGGGCCCGAAGCGCGACACGTCTCACAGAACACACCAAATTAGGCGCTTTAACGAGAGCAATGTAAATATAGATGACTGCTCCTGATCCCGTTTTAGAGATAAAAGATAAAACTCTTTACCAAATATTGGTTCGGTTGAAAAAAAAAAATTATTTCCCCAGTCGTGCAACTAATTTGTTTCAACTACGTATAAAGGTCCAATTAGGTCACCCTCGTTAAACAGAATCTCCAGTCAACCATCTGACACGGATCATCCAAGGGGACGAGAACTGGAAACCGCCCAAAATGCTAAATATAAGATTTATTTATGAGGCAGAATAAATACAATATATTAATTTTAAAATCCTGTTATGAAGAGCGGTGTGGGTAGTCTCTAGTCCTGGGGGCTGTCTCTGAGTCTTTGCCAGTTTTTACTCTTGATCGTGCAGTGGATCTTAACTATTAATGTTTTAATGTGAGGCGTGTTGCTCTCCCCGTTGGAGTGTGCAGCGCGAGCGCTAGTCCGCGTGCAGTGACGCGGCTCGCTACTGCGAATCGAATCTTGACCGCGTGCGGGCCTCCGCCGATCCCCCGCGACGAGGGGAGGGGGGTTACGCGCGTAATTAGCCACCGTGTTGCCCAGGGAGGTAAGAGTCCCCCCGCCCAAACCCCGTCTCATCACGCCAGAACGGCTGCCTACACCAGCTACGCATGACGATGCAATGACGAGCAGCAGAGAGAGAAGGAGCTGGCGGCGTTGGCTTTTGAGGACTCGCTCACGTACACGCTAGTCTGCGCTCTCCCTCCCAAACTGCCTCTGTCACTACCCATTGACCTGTGTGTGTTTCTGCTAACAGGACAGAGTGCTCGATGGCCACAAGATATTGAGAATGCTTTGAAAGGGTGGTTTATTCTTGACTGGGTTCAAATATTAGCCACCATGAGCCACCAGAACAGCTTCAGTGCACGATGTCATAGATTCTATGAGTGTCTAATAGAGGGACGCAACACCATTCTTCCACAAGAAATTCCATCATTTGGTGTTTTGTTGATGGTGGTGGAAAACACTGTCTCGGGCGCCGCTCCAGAATCTCCCATAAGTGTTAACTGGGTTGAGATCTGGTGAGTGAGACGGCCATGGCATATGGTTTACATCGTTTTCATGCTCATCAAACCATTCAGTGTCCACTCGTGCCCTGTGGATATTAGGCATTGTCATCCTAGAGGAGACCACTCCCATCAGGAGAGAAATGCTTCACCACAGGATGAAGGTGATCACTCAGAATGGCTTTGTATTTATTGGCGTTTACCTTACCCTCTAAGGGGTTCAATGGACCTAAACCATGCCAGGAAAATGCACCCCACACCGTAACAGAGCCACCAGAACCCTTCATTTACTCGAGTTTCCTTTATTCTGGCAGTTACCTGCAGTTTAACGGCATTGCACTGTGTAGGTTGGTTGTAAGTATTGATCTGCAATCCAATGTGCAACAAATATGCATTTCCCACAGTCACTATTCTACCATTTGTTATCAATCAATTCTTAATAAGCTGCTGGTATGTTGTAGACACATCGTGCAGAAGTCTAACCACGTTCTAGCCAAATATCTATAAACATTCAATTGGGCATTTGACCTGAGCAATATGAAACGGCTTGCGTCTTTTCTGTTCCGTCGGGCTCTCCATCAACGCAAAGACCACTGTTATAGGACAGACGCATACAAAAATGAAAATAAAAGACAGGGTTCACCGACACAAATTTTGACCGCAGTCGCCCATTCGCTTTTTCGTTTCGTTTGTTTGGGTTTGTAGGGTTATGTCTGGGTTATGCCTGTCATTTTGACCCTGATCTGGCTCACGGTCCAGCACAGATGTGGAGGAACGCACCGGCAACCACGTTCTCCTCAACAGAATCCTCACGGGTCGATTCGCTGAAAACGGGCGGGTTGTCGTTTTGGTCGGTCGCGCGGACGGTGCGCTGTGTTCATTGAATTGGGGAGATCCCGTGTCCATGTTATACATGCGTAAATTGTCTCTCTGTCTAAATGTGTGCTCGTCAGGGTCATGAAAGCGTTGTCGTGCGCTGACCGGGCCCTGAAATACCCGTGCCCCTGCAAACCGCAGCGTACGTGCCCCTTCCTGTCAAAACCCTGACCACAGCCACAAAACTCCCTCCGGGAGCACACTCGGAGATGTAGGCGACCCCCGTCAAACTCTGACCGTGATAAGTAAGTCGGGCGCGTTGTCGTTCACGTCTAAGATCTCAACGGGCGGCGTACACACTGCCGGACGCGCAGTTAAGGCCCCAAATCGTCAAGCCTGGATTTTCTATTCAGAAATATTTCTTGTTTTCATAATTGAGCGTTTTTTCCTAGAGTCAAGCCTACGGAGTGGGGGGTCGATTGTATAGATTAATTGTATAGATTTATTGTATAGATTAATTTTATATCTGCAGGCTCTTGCTCCACAAACCCGTAAACAACCTCCCCATTCGTGCCCTCATGTGGGTCAGCCGTGGAGGAGGGCAGCCACGTTGGTGTCCTCGCGAAGCTGAACATCGATGGAGCCGTGCCCTGAACGTCGGGCCGGTGTCGTTGAAGTCCAGTGTTTTGATGTGAATGACTTTAGGCGATGCTCCTCCATCTGTTGCCATCGCCTAAAAGATGTAGGCCTACGAGATCCTCGGTTTCTCTCTCTAGCTCTTTGACCAACAGAAGGTTAAAAGGTTGGTTCTGTGTGACTCAGTGGGTAGAGCACGGCGTTGGCAAGGCTTAGGTTGTGGGTTTAATTCCGACCGGGACCACATATACTGAAAAATGTATGCATTCACTACTGTAAGTCGCTTTTGATAAAGGCGTCTGCTAAATGGAATATTTATTTATTTTAAAAGCTCGGCGTAGCCTACCTACCGCCGTCCCCTCCCGTTCTCATATCAGTGGACAAGTGGTCGTTGGGAGAGATGTGATGACTTTGTTTGTAGTTTCTGCCTATCTCTAAGTCGCAGGCAAAGTCTCAAAGGGTGTCCCTAACGCCCTGTTCCCCGCACTTTCAGGTATCCCGTCTATGTTTCATTGAGGGGGGATGTTGCTACCGCATCTCTATTTCCACGCGTATCAAATGACAACTCCCTTTGTGTACGGCGACGACGTCCAGTAAAATCAGACAATGTGGCAACCAATGGCAAAGCTGCTCTCGGTCAAGCTACGGAGCAACTGACAGCCGTCCGTCCGATGATGAGCGTTAGGTTACTTTAGTTGCAAGTAAACATAAAAAAACAACGATAACAACAGAAAAGCTAAATAGTTTATTTCCAAATCTTGAAGAGTTTATGTGAAGACCCTGAGTGCTCTTGATCAATACATTTTTATTGGGTTAATTAATATGGCTTGGTGTTTGCGTGTTTAAGGGAAATTAATGGTGACAAGGCGTTGTGAAATTGCCGTTATTCGGTTTGCTACAAAACAGAGATGCAAATACAATTGAAAAGCGTGTAAAACAGAGGCTTGAATGAATGATTAAAAGCAATGATGCAGTAACTCATGTGGACAGTATAATAGAAAATGAGATATTCCACTCCCATTTGGAGTTAATAGATATGGATATAATATATATATTTAATAGATATAGTTAAGTTATAGTTAATAGTTAATACCAGACCCAGTTAAGCCGGGGCAGAGTCTATAAGGCAGCATACATCAGTCGACCTACAAGAAAATAAACGTACATAGCACAGGTACTACAAAAAGTTCCTAGTTTGGAACTATTAAAAAAAAAAAAAAAATTCATTTCAGATTTCCCCCCCAATTTGGTGGCCAATAGAGATTTCTAGAGACACCCTTTGCGCTTCTCGCCGAGCTCGTGCTGGCTCACCCTCCCCGCTCCCCCTGGGGTGGACAGCCAATCGCCGCCCCCAAACAAGGCTCCTGGCCAGAGCCGGACTGGCGCACCCGGGTTTTGAACCACGGCCACGGTGGGCAACTTGCATTCCGGGCGAATGCTTATACCTTTACACCACCCGAGGCCCCAGTGTGGAACTATTTTACACACTTAGCCAACAGTATCACTGCAAGCATGAGTCTACAGCAGTCGTTCTGTTGGCCGGGACCTACTAGTGGGGCCGTGGGACGTGTTGAGGTGGCTCGGGAGAGGACACTTCATTTGTTTTGATTGACTTTCTATTGACATTCTCACCAATACATTTAAAGGTGCACTTACATACGCGCTGCACTACAGTACAATGTTACAGGGCGCATATGAATTCCATATTTAAACATACAGGTAACAAAATAACGGAAACACTCTGGTAAATCAGGGGTTCTGGCGGCTCTGTTATGGTGTGGGGTGCATTTCCCTGGCATGGTTTAGATCCACTCAACCCCTTAGAGGGCAAGATAAACACCAATAAACACAAAGCCATTCTGAGTGATCACCTTCATCCTGTGGTGAAGCATTTCTATCCTGATGGGAGTGGTCTCTTCCAGGATGACAATGCCCCCATCCACAGGGCACGAGTGGTCACTGAATATTTTGACGAGCATGAAAATGATGTAATCTATATGCCATGGGCGTCTCAGTCACCAGATCAACCCAGTTGAACACTTATGGGAGATTCTGGAGCGGCCCCTGAGACAGTGTTTTCCACCACCATCAACAAAACACCAAATGATGGAATTTCTCATGGAAGAATAGTGTTGCATCCCTCCAATAGAGTTCCAGACACTTGCAGATTTTATGCCAAGGCCCATTGAAGCTTAGTTGGTTTAAGGATTAGAGTTAGATTTGGAACAGGTTACAACGGCTTCCACGTCGCTGAGAGGTGGTGACGCATTTGCAAGCGACGACGACCTTGAAACTTCCACCAGCGTTTTATGCTGCGCTGTTGTAACACGTGATTACACTGCCATCTTGTGGGAACTGCAGGTACAACGCATGCCTGGACTCGGTCGGAATTTCAATCCATATGTGATATGGACCAGAACAATCACTATAAACAAAATTATTCGGACAGATTCACCGAGGAGAATCTGAGGGCAGTTGGCAGCAAATCTCACTGTATACATGCCCAGGTTTCCATGACAGCATACCACCCACCAAAAGGTAATCACGTAAAAAACAACTGGTATGGACAATCCTGGCTTTAGCCAAAGATACTAATGTTCATTCCGTAGCAATACCTGTCTTGTTGCTAGTATGTTTAAAATATTTGATTGCTAAATGTTTTGTTCCTTTGGAAAAACGGATCACAGTGAAAAGAAACGAAATTCAATTTGGAAAAAAGACATGGAAAGGAGAGCGGTGCAAGTCTCCTACCGTTAGCAACAAAACACGACAAGTGCAATTATTCATGCCACGCACTCGCGCTGCTAGTAAAGGAGTCCCCGCACGTGCCAGACCTGACTTGGTAGAACACAAAACACCGCTGGAGCAAATCTTTCACTTATGACGTATCTGCACTGTGGGCGCTACTCTCGATAACCTGACAAACGCGGCGTGCGTGCGTGAGCTCAAAATGACGTGAAATGGGACAGGGTCAGTGAATCAAGGCCGAAATTACCATATATATTGGGGGGGACACATCCCCCCCAATATTCAGATATGCTCAAAATGTCCCCCCCAATATATAGCCTAGCTGATATAAAACATATAAATATCCCCCCCAATGTTGACTCCATGGTTACGGCCTTGCAGTGAATACATATCTTCGTAGATTGGCTTTAATCTACATGCATACTGTTTTGATTGTCTTATTTTTATAGATTTTTTAAATACATTTTGTTCCAGATTCCCCCCCATGTTTCTCCTAATTTGGTAGCCAATTATACCCTCTATTTCTTTAAATGTACCCTCCCCACGAGCCCACCGCTCGTCCTCAGAGGCAAGCCTGTTTTCCCCCACAGGGACACCCTTCACGCTTCTTGGCAAGCCCGTGCCGGCTCACCCTCAGTCAGCTAATCGCCGCTAGGCGGGGTTTAAACCACGGCTGCAGTGAGAAACTTGCATTCCGGGCGAGTGCTTAGATTATTCTTATTTTTAATGGCAGCAGCAAGCACGGGACTGCCCCGCCTCCTATAGGCTATGGGATTGGTGGCACGTGCACTACCGCGGCAGTAGTCAAGCGAGAGGAAGCAGAACGATTACACTACAGACACCGCTTTTCTTAACAGGAACAGAGTGAGCTGCGTAGTTTCCGATCTACCACACAACATATAGCACCAAAGAGCCTGGGACGATCCGTCGGCTTCGTCACACCGCTATATATCTTTAAAATATTCGCCGTTTCTCTGAAGGTTGACTGTTGGCCGTAGTCGGTACTGCGCGGGTTTCAAGGGCAACGGAGGCCAACGACTTTGGAAGTGATGGCGTGGCGTGGGTGTCCCGCCCGTCAGAGCGAGGCGACTGGGAACATTTGTTTTAAAAGAAATTGATGGGTCCGTTGGCCGTCGCCCGTTAAATGGTTGGTCGAATTCCAATAAGGAATCTGTTCCAAACTGAAGCTCCCGGACGAGGACTGATTGCAGCTGCGTTCAATGAGCTCAAATTAATGCGCTGTGCGCGTCTTAATGGAGGAAGACAGGGGGAAAGTCATTTTAATTGGAGGGTGGATCGTGTTTGAGTCCACGTACACCTCCGGTCTGATCGTTTTTCCATTTTGATTTTGAAGACACCTTGATGAAACAGAAGGGTGAACTTAACGAAAATATAATCGAGGGAGAGAGAGAGGGAGACGGGGAGGGAGAGGGAGAGGGAGAGAGGGAGAGAGGGAGAGAGAGAGGGAGACTGGGAGGGAGAGGGAGGGGAGAGAGGGAGAGAGGGAGAGAGAGGGAGAGAGAGAAAGAGGGAGAGGGAGAGAGACACAGAGAGAGAGGGAGAGAGAGGGAGAGGGAGAGGGATAGTTAGTATAGTTTTAAGTTTGACTTTTTGGGGGTTTTCCTGTTTCATTTAGGTTTTGACTGCTCCGACAAGGGAGAATAAAAATGGCCGTGACCATAGAGTTGCTCAAGGTCACAGAGCTTTGAGGTCACGCAGCCTCTGAGGTCACCTTTTGACCTCCAATTTTGCCTGGAACGTTGATGATTTTGTTTCAGAAGGTTTCCGTTGCTGAGCGATAATGCAATCGTACAACCCCTCCAAGCGAAAGGTGAGGACATCTTTGGACGAAAGCTTTATAGTATGATTAAACTGATAATATGTACAAAATGTAAGCTAAGTAAATCGCCCTGGATAAGGATTTTTGTGAAGCAGATAATTTGGTGTGAAAAGAGAAACTGATTACTTCAGCCACTTCACTGAAGTTTCGTGGGCGCAAGGCTTATTCATGCTCAAATGACCCGTCGATCCAATGTGTGGCAGTGCACTGTCCTCTGACCATTGGTTGATCATTGGAATTGTTCATTGATAGCAGTACAGGCAGCAGGTACAGGTAACTGCCAAAATAAAGGAAACACCAACATAAAGTGTCTTAATAGGGTGTTGGGCCACCACGAGCTGCCAGGACAGCTTCAATGCTCCTTGGCTTAGATTCTACAAGTGTCTGAAACTCTGCTGGAAGGATGCAACACCATTCTTCCATGAGAAATTCCATCATTTGATGTTTTGTTGAAGATGGTGGAAAAGGCTGTCTCAGGCGCCGCTCCAGAATCTCCCATAAGTGTTCAGTTGGGTTGAAATCTGGTGACTGGCTATGGTTTACATAATTGTCATGGTGGGTTTTGAACCGCGGCTGGAGTGGGCAACTTGCATTCCCAAGCAAATGCTTAGACCGGTACGCTATCCGAGGCCCCCAATAGGTACCATTCCTGAAGTATTTTTAGTCCAGTGGGACTTGGCTCAGAATTAGAACTGTAATGGTCTGGCGTCAAGCATGCCACTCAAATCACACGGCCATTGACCAGAAGACCATACGCACATACATTCAGCTCCATTCAGGATGCGGACAGGCTACCAGTTACCTACATACAGGTAACTGCCCAAATAAAGAAAACACCAACCTAGTGTCTTAATAGGACATTGGGCCACCACGAGCCGCCGGAACAGCTTCAGTACGCCTGATGAGACGGCCGTGACATATGGTTTACATCATTTTCATGCTCATCAAACCATTCAGTGACCGTTCGTGCCCTGTGGATGGGGGCACTGTCATCCTGGAAGAGACCACTCCCATCAGGAGAGAAATACTTCACCACAGGATGAAAGTGAACACTAAGAATGGCTTTGTACTTCTTGGTGTTTAACTTGCCCTCTAAGGGGTTAAGTGGACCTAAACTATGCCAGGAAAATGCTTCATTTACTCAAGCGTTTCCTTTATCTTGGCAGTTACCTGCATATTATTGGCTGGATTGTGAATTTTAAAAGGCTGAAGTATTAAAAAGACTTCACTGAACACGGGAAACTCATGTGTTGAGACGCTTGAGATTTGTGACATAAAGGAAATGAAGATATTACCTTGAGAGACGGTGAATAGGCTCTTACGCTCTTTCCATCTGTCCTTAATGCCAGCCTTGGAACTCTGAAATAATAACACATCCTTTCTTTCTTTTCATTTATCTATTTTATTGAAGCTCCCTCTGTTATTTTACAGTATTGATTAGCGCTAGGAGAATTGCGTCTGGCAGATTAACCATGGGGGGTCGGGGTGGTAATATTGAGATAGCTGACGGGGGGCCTCCGATAGCGTAGCGGTCTAACGCACACTCATTTACGAGTGTGAGCTGCCTATCACAGTCGCGGTTCGAAACCCGACTGTGCCAGACCGGCCCTGGCGGGGAGCCCCGATTGGGGGGTGGCGTTTGGCTGTCTGCCCCAGGGAGAAGGCTGGCTGGCAGTGTAGTGTAATGGTTAGGGAGCTGGGCTTGCAACTCAGAGGTTGCAGGTTCAATTCCCAGGTGGGGCACTGCTGTTGTACCCTTGAGCAAGGTACTTAACCTGAATTGCTTCAGTAAAATATCCAGCTGTATAAATGGATTGTATGTAAAGAAATGTAAAACTGTGTAAGTCGCTCTGGATAAGAGCGTCTGCTAAATTCCTAAAATGTAAAATGTAAAAATGGGAAGGGGGGAGTGTGTCTACAGAATGTGGGTGGGTGAATTCCGTCTCGAAGGAAATAGAGTTTGCTGCCCTCGGGGAATTAGCTTGCCTCACAGAGATGGGTGGCGAGTTCATGTGGGGAGGGCAAATCAAAATAAATAGAGGATATAATTAGCCACTAAATTGGGAAAAAATTTGAAACAAATTCATTAAAAAAAAGAAAGAAATGAAAATGATAGCTGACAACCTGAATCAAATTTAGCTAGGTGCAGCAGGGCTTGCAACTCAGAGGTTGCAAGTTTTATTTCCAGGTAGGACCCTGTACCATTGAGCAAGGTACTTAGCCTGAATTTCCTTCCTGTGTTAACGGACTGTATGTACAGAAATCTTTACGCCACTCTGGATGAGAGCGTCTGCTAAATGCCTAAAAATGTGAAAATGATCTCTAAATACAAAACTTTTAACATTAAACCTTTAAGTTTCCTGGGTACCCCAGTCCCCCCCCACTCCCCAAATTCATTTCAACACAACCATCCAATCCAACAATGGCTCAGGTATGGCAGACTTTTTTTTTTGCCAGAACACTTACCACACATTATCCGAGATTCATAAGAAGGGATTTGTTTATCTGATTGAACAGGGGAAGGATTAGATGGGCGGACTGAGAGAGCCAGGACAATGAGCCCCCAAACTCTTTGTGATAACCGCACAATGAGCTGAACTGTAATAACACATAGCCGGTATAAAACCAGGGGCCGTATGTACAAAGATTATAAGCGTAGAAGTGCTGATCTAGGATCAGTTTAGCCTTTTAGCTCATAATGGATTTGGTTAGGATATGGACAGGGGAAACCTGATCCTAGATCAGCACACGTGCTCTTAGAATCTTTGTACATACGGGCCCTGGTTTTCTGTCTCTTTGGCTACCCTGCAGTCCTCCCTGTTAAGGGGTAACCTTTCCAAAACCTGGCTACAAATTCTAATATTGTCTGAAATGGCTAAACCGGTAGAGCCTAACTACCATCCAAGCCTATTTCTTTCCCTCCGGCTCACCTTGGAGCAGGGTCGGTGACAGGGGGGTCATTAGGGGGGCAGTGCCCATCCAAATGGACCGCTGTGCCCCCCCCCCCCCAAAAAAAAGATTGTCTAAACTAGAAAATGTGTAACCAATTATCAGTTTTTCATTTTTATTTGAAGTTGAGAATACATCAATATAAATATTTAAAGGAGCAATTTGATTATGAAATGTAATAAAATGCACAGTAATTACAAACGTGTCGTGACTGAAATAATGTTACCTCAGTGACGATAGTCTATGGAAGACTTTTGTGGTTGGTCCAAACATCGTCATACTAGACCCCCCCACCCATACATAATGTATGAAAACTGAGTGAAATTGTTTTATTTTTGTGCCCCCCTACGTGAAAACCAAACGCCCGCCCCCTCAGATTGGTTCTGGATCTGACCCTGCCTTGGAGTATCCCGCTCTGATGTAATTTGGACAATTAAGTGCAACAAATTTACTCTCTTGTGCAACATGTCCCCATTTTATACTTTGGGGAATTAAAAGATTTAAAAAAAGGCAAAACAAAACAAATTAAGCACCCTTCTCTCCCAACTCTGGAGTACAACTTTAATTAGTTTTCCACTGATTAAGATCTTCCGTAGCACCCAACCTTCAAACAATGGCTTCTCCCTTTTCTGCAAGCACCCGATTGTTCTGCTTTTTAATTAACAACAAGATTACCAAGGTGATAAAGCAAGGAGCGGTTAATGAGGGTAAATGAAATGTAACATAAATGAGGGGAAAAAGGCTTGTTCAGTCTCCGCTAGCTCGGGCTCGTAGCTTTACCGGCTGAATATCGGGGTACTTGCACATCAGTAGAAGGTAAATCACGTCACTTCTGTAGTTATCCTACGTTCAAGTTGTTTACTTTTTTCAAACTTCAATAAAAAATGAAGTGCAACTATTGATTGCAAGCTCAGAACTGATACAAGATTTGAATTATACAGCTGTTTGACACCATTAAAACCGATTTGGTTGACACACACACACACACACACACACACACACAAAACAGTATATTTGTAAAGAATACATTTACCACTAAAAAAGTTGTAGACTGCTCAACAAAATGTCATCACAAGTTCTCATTCCGAAAGAAAGAAAGAAAGAAAATAAATCAAACTCATATTTAGAGGATTGAAATGAAACCACATATTATTACCTATTAATGTGAATGTTCCAAAGATGGGACAGAAAAGTAGCTTTCCCCAGTAAATCCTTTATTCTGAGCTTGATTTGAAGAATGTCCTGACTTCACACTGAAATTTGACTCTTGATTTCTGTGCTCCCAGCATACAAATGCCATAACCGCCATAACTAGGGTTGCCAACTTTCTATCATCCAAATACGGGACAGAACGCGGGGCACACGGGGCGAAGTGTGTACGGATGTAAATCAACACATACTGTACATTATAACGGCGACTGAGGAAGACTCAGGAAAGTTTGCTTTTCCATGATCGTGCTACCAGCTTTACTACAACAAAGCTTATAGACGCAGGGCAGAACCAAGAACATGAGAAACTCACAGGGGTCACTTCTTAAACATACAAACACAAGTCATGGTCACAACACTAATCCACTCAATGGCACAAGGGGTGATGGGGAACTGGCACACAAGGAATCATGGGAGACTGAACACATCACAATAACAATGGCAGCCCCCAAGCTTAATTAGCATACGATGTGGCTAAGCTAACATTCATTACAACTGAGCTTATTTACACCGTTACAATATGATGGGATTCTATTTTGATGTCTGGCTGGCATTTTGTTATACGGGAGAAGGAACGTCCTGTACGAGACAAGCCAAATATGGCACAAAAACGGGACATCCTGGCTAATAGAGGACAGTTGGCAACCCTAGCCATAATTTTGTCCCATTCTCTCCCAATTTAGTAGCCAATTACACCCTCTATTTTTCATGTCAATCCCCCCCTCGTATTGTGAGTTCGCTGCCGTAGCCCTGAAACCAGCAGTGACAAAGGCGAAGTATCGAGACGGCACTCGCCAGGCTGTCGACCATGACTCCAGTACTACCGAGCCACTCCTATACGCAGTGAACCCATGTCGGCTTCCCTCCCCCTTCCCTGGGGTGGACAGCCAATTGCTGCCCCCTAGTGGCACTCCCGGCCAGAGCCGTGGGCCGCCTTCTTCCTTGTATTTCCCAGTGAACACTGCCAGTACTGGTTCAAACTGTGGAGCTCTCACTCAGTGCTCCATCCAATGAGCTTTCAATTAGCAAATAAAAAAATGTACAGTACCAGTCAAAAGTTTAAGTACACCTTCCATTTGGATTACGGCTAATCGGACACTCCTTCATTCTTCATCAAGATAACGATCCGAAACACACCTTGAAGTTGTGCAAGAACTACCTGGTGAAGGAGGAACGTGAAGGACAACTCAGACTACGGACCTGGCCTGCCCAGTGTCCAGACCTCAATCCCATAGAACTTGTATGGGACTAACTGGACAGAAGAGTCAAAGCAAAGCAACCCACAAGTGTCTCTGGGAGTTGCTGCTGGAGAGCTGGGAAGACATGTCGGGTGATTTCCTGCAGAAACGTATTAACCAAATGGCCGGTGTTTGTGAGGCTGTTATCAAGGCAAAGGGTGGCTATTTTGAGGAATCCAAGATTTAGAGACAATTTTAAATTTTCATGAACATTGCTTTGATGTGTTTATTGTTACATGCATTTTTTTTTTTTTCAAGTATTTACAGAAACGTATACGATCTGAAACCTAGTTTGCAGCAGGTGTACTCAAACTTTTGACTGGTACTGTGTGTGTGTATATATATATATATATGGGCCACATTTTTTTGTTGCAGCTTGTAAGTCAGTTTGAGATGGTAACATAATGGCACAGTGTGTAATCAGGAAGTGTGAAGAAAGGCATGACTAGACATGACTTGTAAGCCATCGCTGAGCAGTGAGTGGGATTGGTCGGCTCCTGCACTCTGTTTGTTTGGTCGCCCTGATTTTCCAGTTTCCTTACAGCCACTGAATCAAGGCCTTCTGCTACCATGAAAGGGCGATTAGTTTGCCTTTAACGTTGTCTGGAGACATGCGTCTTTTAGAGCACGCAGTCGCGGTGCTCGGCGGGGGAAGTTCAACTCTACCACAGTGAACAGCGTGCGCTCTCTAACAGTCTTTCATAAGATTACATATGAAAGGATATGACCTCATTTGATAAGATTCAGTCTGTATTGATTTGTGCTCTCGTTGAATGATAAAAAAAAAAAAAACGTGGCTTGAGGGTGGACTTGATATTGCTCTCCATAATTTAATCGCACTCCTCCGCCACCTAATGGTGTGATGACGATTCCCACCACTAGGGGGAGGTAGAGCATTTCAAGACCTCAAGCGCAAACTTGTGTTTGCATTAACTCTTCACACAGAGGGGCGGGTTATGGGTAAAATTAAGCAATACAAAAACTAGGCGTTTACAAAAATGGCGTGGTAGCACGAGAAGCCCAGAAATAAATTAGTGTGCAATTAATAATGATTTGTTTGGACCACGGATAACACCTACATGATGGTTTAATTACAGGTTTGAGTAGTGGGTTTGATGGTGTGTTGCATGTAGAACTATGGGCATAAACTAACACAGGTGCATGCAAATATGCCTTAACTTTGTCTCTCACACGAGTGAGGTACACTCTGTGCCTAAATCTGACCTCAACGAGAGTCCCTAGCAGAGACTTTGTTGCCTGGCAACCACAAAGCTATTCTGCATGCCCCCCCCCACCGGTAAAGAGTGTTGAGTAATCTCCAACAGCTCGCTGAGGAGTCCCACTTCATCAACCGCTACGTGGCAAACAGCACATAGGCTGCACCATGCTGAGAATGTAATACTAAACCTCTCTCTCTCCCCCTCTTTCTCGCTCTCTCCCTCTCGCGCTCATTCTCTCCCTCTCTCGTTCTCCTTCTCTCTCTCTCTCTCCCTTTCTTTTTCTCCTTCTCTCTCTCTCTCCCTCTCTCTCCCTCCCCACTCCCTCTCTCTTTGACCCTTTCCCTCCCCTTTTTGCTCTCCTCTCTCTCCCTCGCTCTCTCCTTCTCTCTCTCAATTTCTCTCTATCCATCTATCTATCTCGATTCAAATATGCTTTATTGGCATAACCACACATCGGCATAGTATTGCCAAAGCAATTGTTTACATAAAATGTAAATGAACAATATCAATTACACCTTTTTTTAAGTAATTGATTAATTCACAACAAACTATTTTAAATATATACAGTGGGAATAAAAAGTATTCACCCCCTTTGGCATTTTTATTTTCTTGCTTCGTGGAATAAAATGTATTTAATTGGGATTTCTCGCCACTGATGAACACAAAATACTCTATAATGTCAAATAAAAAAATAAAAAACTCTAATTGTAGAGTGCTGGGAATTATGTTTTCAAATTTGGTCATGACTTGTGTTCTGATTTACAAATTGGAGGAAATATGATTTACCGCAGTATAGGAGGAAGTGCACCTGTGTCTCTACCTCACCTGTCGTACAGTGACCACACATTCGTTCTTCTTTTGGTAACCATGGCGTTCTTATGTCTGCCTGAGCCTGCACTTGGTAAAGATCTGTCGCTGTCGTGCATCTCTGATGGTGAAGAGATACTTGGCCAATCTGTAATAACTTTACAGAGTCCGATAGCATTCTAATTTGTGCTGTGTGTGTTTTGGTTTCTGTGTTCCAATGTTCCAGATAGGAGTTTTTTGTTTTGGTATATAACTTGGTTTACTCTGGTTAGTGGTTGGTTAGCAGTGCTGGTGTGAAGCTGCTGTATGTTAGCTGTTACTGTGGTTAGCAGTGCCGGTGTGAAGCTGCTGTATGTTAGCTGTTACGTGGTTAGCAGTGCTGGTGTGAAGCTGCTGTATGTTAGCTGTTACTGTGGTTAGCAGTGCTGGTGTGAAGCTGCTGTATGTTAGCTGTTACAGTGGTTAGCAGTGCTGGTGTGAAGCTGCTGTATGTTAGCTGTTACTGTGGTTAGCAGTGCTGGTGTGAAGCTGCTGTATGTTAGCTGTTACTGTGGTTAGCAGTGCTGGTGTGAAGCTGCTGTATGTTAGCTGTTACGTGGTTAGCAGTGCTGGTGTGAAGCTGCTGTGTGTTAGCTGTTACTGTGGTTAGCAGTGCTGGTGTGAAGCTGCTGTATGTTAGCTGTTACTGTGGTTAGCAGTGCTGGTGTGAAGCTGCTGTATGTTAGCTGTTACGTGGTTAGCAGTGCTGGTGTGAAGCTGCTGTATGTTAGCTGTTACTGTGGTTAGCAGTGCTGGTGTGAAGCTGCTGTATGTTAGCTGTTACTGTGGTTAGCAGTGCTGGTGTGAAGCTGCTGTATGTTAGCTGTTACGATGGTTAGCAGTGCTGGTGTGAAGCTGCTGTATGTTAGCTGTTACTGTGGTTAGCAGTGCTGGTGTGAAGCTGCTGTATGTTAGCTGTTACGTGGTTAGCAGTGCTGGTGTGAAGCTGCTGTATGTTAGCTGTTACTGTGGTTAGCAGTGCCGGTGTGAAGCTGCTGTATGTTAGCTGTTACAGTGGCTAGTTGGGTTCAGAACCAGCTGAGGGGGCTGTTTTAGGGGGTTTGGCTCGGGGGTTTTACGTGCCTGTGCTGCATGTGAGGATCTTGATTTGTAGGACTTTCCATCTCTTTCTGTTTCTCGCTGTCAACTTCTCTTGCATTGTGTAGAAAACAGCAGAAAAAGTATTCTTTCTTTCTTTCTCTTTTTTGGGGGAGGGCGTGGGGGTGGGGGCGGGGGGTTGATTCAGGGCAGCCAGGCGACGGAGCAGAGGAGCAGAGAGAGGATGTGAAAGAGTTCTTTGTGTTCGATGCCTCTGACAGTTGCACTTTTTTTTTGTGTCTTTTTTTTTGTCTTTTTCTTTCCCGGCTTCTCTGCTCCTCGGAG